>JAIPRL010007409.1:0-23628 GCA_025469235.1 Pemphigus obesinymphae
CAATACAAATAAATGATAGTTATAACTTATAATTTAATATATAAAAAATTATACAGATATAATCTAATTATACATTACATAAAAATTATAAAAGTAAAATAAAATTCTATTAAAAAAGAGGACGCGCCGAAATTTCCTCGCGCCGAAATGGCCGCGCCGAAATGTCCGATTCCCTACTATTTATATTCAAACAATAAATATATATATAGAATATATAAAGAATACGTCGCGCACCTATAAATTTATAATGAAAACCCCATATCAAAATTTCTCATTTTCATCAATTTATCTTAGAAATAAAAAGAAAAAATGTCCACGATAAATAACAATATTATCTAGAGAACTATGCAGACTTTTTTTAGTATATTATTTTTTTAATATTTATAGTTTTATATATTTATAATATTTTTTTTTCAATTGGTTCTTTTTAAACTCATAAAATGTTTACAAAAACACATATTAAAAATAGACAACTCATCGGATACTGTAGATGATGTTGTTCTTTATCATTATTTTTATTTTTGTTACATAGTTCTATGAAATTCTCAAGTTGATAAAAATGAGAAATTCTGAATTAATATTTTCAGCAACATTTGATGATTATTGATTATACGCAAAAGAAAAATAACAATAAATAATAGTGAAGGACCACTATTTAAATCTACTTTTAAAATTAAATGTATTAATAAATAATTATTTGTCTGAAATTCAATTGTATTTAAATTTATTTTAAAATTTATGAAAAATCAGCATTAAGACATCCTCTTAAAATAGATTTTTCGTTATTTGTTATCGTTGCCCTCCAAAAAGGATTTTTTATTTATTTTTTATTATTGATTGTAGCAAATGAGGTAGCCAACGAGATTTTTCTTACTGGTGACATTTGGTCTCTGGCGCAAGCCGGCCATATGTGCAAAACCCAAACATTTCGTAGTTATCAAGAACCATCTTCGACTCTCCTAATATGTGTAGGTGAAACCTGTGCATGTACAGTTTGGGAAATAAGAGAATGTACAACTGTTCATTTTATAATTGACTGTTCGTGTTTCATTATCAACATTTATCCTGCTCGCTGAATACTGCGGCTATGAAATTAAATTGTATTATCAATTATCTGGTGCACTATCTTAAAGAATTAAAGTATTTCAACATGTAAAATAAAAAAACCTACCTTGATGAGAGTAGGTAAATTCTTTTCGCGATATTATATGTATAAACAAAATTATGAATATTATTACATAATATAATAGTATCTATATACATACTTACTTATACTTACTATATGAGTATATTTATATCTTAAGAGGACGCTACCCACACGTTTGTTGTCTCTATCTTACATACACATAACATAACAAATCTACGTACGACATTATTCTTACTACAGTTTATTTATAATTAATATTAGAGTAAAATTATCTATTACCTATCAAATTTGTAGAGGAGAACATAAATTATACTGTAACGTAGAGTTATTTTAAACATTTTATTTTTAAAACTAGTTATATGCATTCAAAATAATGAGTTATTTAACTACTTAGAACTCGTTTAAAAATTAAATTTAGATTAAAAAAAACTCCATGCTACGGCATAGTTTATGTTCTTCTCGACAAATTTTATAATAAGTAAATTTATTCTAATATTAATTGCGAATAAACTGTAGTAAAAATGCGGGACGTAGATTTACTATATTATGCGTATGTAAGACAGAGATAACAAAGGATTGGGTAGCGTCCTCTTAATGGAAATTTAAAGTTAGTGTATATTATAGACATTTTACATGACCAAAAGGAAGGCCAAAAAAACATTATCGCAAATGTACAGTGTTTTGGGCATAAATTCACGAGCCGGTCCTATAATTATTATAATTACATAAACTTAACATTTTGTAAGTAAATCGTTATTTAAGTTATATTTTTTTTTAAGTTCATTAAATCAATGCAAATTTTTACACTATATAAGACCTACATTCATAATTCAAACGATACTTCCAAACGTTTTTTTTTTTTTAATCTTCTGCATTTTAGTTATTAGTAGGTAATTTAACGGTGAAAACACGTGTTTCAAATATAATTTGACGAAATCGATTATTCACTAAATAATATTTATTTAATGATGTATACTTAAGAATTCCGCAGGTACTTTCAAGTATAATATATTCGTTTCGTGTTCAAGTATAATATAGAACATTTTATACTTATAATTCTATATACCCAGTCAACGTTAATTCTTAATACAATTTAATCTTTCAGCGAATACTGTACAGTAATATAAACGCAACTATTGTATATTATGCACACCGCAGGTACATGAACTCATTAAATGATCGCCTCTTTGTTCGAAGGTACACAAAATAAGATCATTATCAGTCATAAATTATTATCTAAAAAAGTAATTAAACATATTATTTTCGTTCTTACTCCGAATATTGTATAATATTCGCCGCTCTTAACATAAATTCTAGAACAAAAAATTATATTATTTTATGTTGAATTCTAGAATGGTATATAACACACACGTCCGTTTAAACTTTTGACATTTTTTAACGAAATAAAAAACGCATTTTATTAACATACACACAATAAGTAATATAATAAATCCATAAATAGTCCAAACGTAAAAGGTCTGGCCTTAACCACAATGTTACGTGATTTTTATTGTATAAATGTCACTCATATTATTACCACGTTTCCACCGCGTGTATCGTAATCGTATACATGTATATAATATTGTATATATGAATATTTGTTTTTTTTTTTTTTTATGTCGGTATTATATTCATTTTTTTCCACCATTAATATTCTGTTAGGGTGGAAAATGAAAACACATTCAAGCGAAATAAACGTACGATTCGATTGGAAAAAAATTTTTAAATAGATTATAGTTTCGTGTTATACCATATAGTGAAATTATCATTAAAATATATGAAATAATAATAATAAAATATACCTTTTTTTTTAAAATAATAATGTGTAGAAAATTGAATTTATTCATTATAAACGGGGCTGATTCGAGGTGAAACACCCGTGCTCATAAAATAAGTCGGAAGAATTAAGTTCAGTGAACAATAAGTCATCAAATTAAAGAAATCAGTTGGTACACTCAATCTGCGAAAACCATTTTTTTATTTCTTTTTGCTTATTAACTTTTTAGTGGGAATATGTTGGTAATTTTGAAGGGCCGGGGTTTAATCCAAAAATAGTGATAAAGTCGAAAATCATTTTATAAATCTGCAACACCACAAATATTTCTTCTATTTCTGGACTCGATTATAAACGGAATTCTTTACTTCAAATAAAAATTAAAATTAAAATGTGTAACTGATCCGGGATTAACCTATCTGTGAAATACCAAAATAAATCAAAATAATAATTGCATATATAATTATAAGCAGTGAAACAAAATAGGTGGGTAATAAATAATATTTGATATTTAAATCACTGGTCATTAAATTTTTTCTCGATTTCACTATAAAATAATAAATTAATAGATGTAAACCATAGAGTAAGATATAGGCGCCGTTGTGTATACTTACCATATAAAATACCTGACGAGGAAAAGGGCCATAGTTGCCAGATGGTTCATATTTGGGGGAAAAAAATACTGTACAATTTATTGTAAAACGATTTGCTTTATCAGTGATGATATATGATAATTTCAAAGAATTCTGTGATAATATTATGTTAACGATTTTTAGAACACGTTTTTTCGACGAATTTTCAATTACACCTGGGGGACGATTCTTGAATTTCTGATATAATAATTAGTCGAATTCGATTAAATTTTTAATGGCATAGAATTGTATTTTTGCTATTCTTGAAAGAAAAATGAATAATATTTATCGAATGAAAAACGTTCGACTATTTGTCTACTACAATAAAAACAAGGACTAAATTTTATCGCAACAAAATTAGCCAGTGATTACCTACTTTTATCATATTATTATAGTACTCAATTTACTTTTACTATAATAGGTACATTTTATTTTTTTGCCATATTATTTAAAATATTAGTTTAATTATGGCAAATTTTAATGAATTTTGCAAATTTATATTTATTACAAAATATTGAAAATCAACATAATGCAGTGCAATAACGTATGACATTGAGAAGAGACCAAATTGTGGATCCATTTTTGATGTGTGATCAATTATTTATAAAACTTTTAGATTGCCTAAAATTGTGACGACTTTTTTAATAAATATATTTAATGTTTAATTTATAATTAACTAAATATTTTAATTTAAATACATTTTTAAAAAATAGACACGCAGTAAATACAGTTTTTACAAAAATACAATTTGCGATTTTAATGAGAACAATAAAATAATAACATTAAAATGTAGATTACCAGTATTTATCACAGTGGATCATGCGATAAATTTTATCGCATACGACTATAATAGGTAAGCTATAAAATTATATCGGTTTATATTCAAGAATATAAACGGAGGTTAAAAGCCTATTCTTTATTAACGTCTTTTAACGTACCTATACCATTTCATCATACATACCTATGTACTTACATAATAACAATAATAAAGAGACAAAAAAATGTTGAACATAATTTATTATTAATTAATGCTTATTTTATATAATATTCTTAATAAATTGCTTGTCATTTAATTATAGCTATACTGCATAGTATTACTTATTATTTAATATGTTATTGTACATATTATTAGGTAATACAAAAGGAAATTCATAATTTTCTCCATTCTTTACTTTAAAATTAAAGGAATTGATTTTATAATATTTATAGTAAGGGTTGCCAATAATTTAATTAATTACACAGTTTAGTAAGTGAAAATATGTACAGAGGTCAGAGACCAAACCTAAAAAAATAGCCACCGAATCGGTAAACCAAATTTATGAAAGATCTTATTCAAGCCTTCCATATATAAAAATATAGTGATGTTGATGTAAACTAAAATATAATACTAATTTTTATGTATTATAATATATTAAAATATGGATAAACCGTAGAATAAAAAAACATTTGTATAAAAAGATAAAAAATGTTATGTTTTTTTGATTCATCTAGAAAATATTGCGATAATTTAACAAGATACCTCAGTAATTTTATTAAATAATTTTATCTATCATGTGGAGATCGACTGTGAGTGAGTAGTCAAAACGCGTGTTTCGGCGCACAAAGTCTCCGGTTCGACTCCCAGGTAGCAATTGAAATAGCCAACAATATGCTTATTGTAGCTATCAAAAATATTAAGAACTATTAAATGAAAATATATCAAGTATATATAATAAATAATGGTAACTTATGGCACGGATACTCCAAAGTTAATTAACTTCAACTCAAAATGTCACTATAAAACTTAAAACATCCACTAAACTCATAGTCTACAGCAAAAAAACTGTTCACAACAGGTGCCCCTTTAACAAGTTAATTAAGTGTTAAGTCAAGTTGAATAATCGAGTTATCTAATTTGAATTTTATATAATTATATTAACTCGATTATATGACTTATTTATTTCCAATTAAATTTAATTTTTTGATATTTATTATTTTAAGTTTAAGAAATATAATATTTATTTCATTTATTTATAATCAGATATTCTTAATTGTATTATTTAGAAGTTGTTATCCACTTGTTTTGTCCAGACAAATAATGGAAATAAAAACCTGATATAACCAGCTCAATAAAATTTAAATAAACAAATTAAAAAAAAAAAAATCAAATGAATTTAAGTTAATGATATTTTGTATTAACATATTAACTTTTAACTTAATTTATATACTCGCCATTTTTATTAACTATAACTCTTAAGAGGATGCTCTATACACCCGATTTTTAAAAGGTTATATATAAGCAATTTTTATGAAATTTGAAGAAAAATGAAAATCCAACAATTCAAAAACATTTAATTATATTTTAAAAGTAATTCAAAAATAGTCATGTGTCAGTACCGTTTTTTGTTGTTGTGTTATCACGATATTTGTTAAAAATTATGTTCACGCTCTATAACTACAACTAATTATTGCAGAGTCAGAATTTATACAAAATATGAAAGATGAAAATATTTAAATGTCCGAATATATTTGCTCAATTTCAGACAGACTTAAGGAGAAAACATCAAAAATATGGAAAAATCGATCTAAAGTAGACATTACGATAAATTCAGATACATTTTTAGAATCCTTTTCGCATCACTAGATTCATTGGTACGTTGGAAATAGAAATGACCTAAATTGCTATGTTACGTGTGTGATAGAGAGAGACAGACAATCGCCGCTTCAATCCCCTTAAGGGGTTCTGTATAGGCAGTTTTTATAAAGTTTTATAACAATGAAAATTCAACAATTTAAAAATATTTAATTATATTTCAACAGTAATTTAAATATAGTCGTATGTCAGTGTTATTTTTATTGGTGTTTTATCAAGATATTTGTTTAAAATCACCTTCACGCTCTATATTATAGAGTGTATAACTACAACTTCTTTCTTTGTAATTGCAGAGTCAAAATGTATATAAAGTATGAATGATGAGAATATTTACTGTGTTCAAGCGTAAAGTTATTTTTCAATATATTTATTGGAATGCCTAAAATCTGTGATTGAAAATCGTGAAATTTCAACATTTTAATACTAAAAAAACAGTATAAAAAAATTTAACTAGGTAACAAAAGTTCACTCTACGATATACTAAATATTCACATCTTTGGTATTTTACATAAATTTTGACTATGCGGTTGCTAAGAGAGAAGTTGTAGTTATAGAATATGAACGAATTTTAATACCGCTAAAATGGGTGTGTAGCATCTTTTGAAATCAGTATATCTTTATATCATATCTTTCAAATAATTAAATTTTATAGTAATATTATAACATTAACCTAAAGATTATTAAATTAACTTGCCCGTGGTCTTAAATATAATTCGTAGATAGGTCCAGTGTATCTCGTATTAACGAGATTTTCGACCAAACCTTCAAGGTAATACACCGAGTTTGCCGTTATCATTGTTATTATATGTTTTGTGCCATTATTATTATTAGTTACTATTAATATGATGATATGATATGACAGTGTACTATAGATATTTCATATCTATAAATACACTGGAGCTTGGGAAACCCGTCATCAGCGTGAGTGATTAACTGCCGTAAACCGGATGGGCCCCAACGAGCGCAGGGGTCCCAATTTACAGCTAATGAGTCTAAAAACCTATAAAACTGAAACGGTATTTTTTTTTTTCATTCGACTCCGCTACTCCGTCAACACGCGCCACGGGTCGACTTGTATAACAAAAGAATGTGATGAGGGGGACAGAGTGTAGTGGGGTTATAAAAGATCCGAAACAATTACTCAGTGTAGAAATCGGGACGGAAGAAAAAGTAACAGTCACTATATTCTTGTTAAAAGTTATCGGTACGAAAAAGATTATCCAGAACAGAAAATTCTTCCAAACTATATCAGCTATAATGAAATATCCCTCAGAGTAGACGAAAATGAAAATTGTGCACCTTTCGAATCATTATTCAAGTTAAACGATTCTTTTTTTACGAACACATTTATATTTTATTTTTGTATTTTCGTGTAAGAGAAGCGGTATTTTTAATCATCCTACTATCTCAAAAGAACTATTAACTATAACTATATTTTGAATATAATATTTATTCTGGAATTAAACTTCTGGATAAGGTAGTGACAGATCATGGGAGTAATGGCAGCATTTGTCCCTCCCCCCCCCCAACCATATATTATATATTATCATATATTTATATTGCATTTTACTAATAACGAAGTGCTTGTCGACTCTCGTAATTTATTTCCTACTCATGTACTTTTTTTAATATAAGAATGTGTCTTTTGAATGTCTATTTATAAAATATTTCCATTTTTTTTTTTAAATGAACTATTTTCTGAAATTTACCATTATTTTATAATTGATAAGCTATCGGTATTCGCCTTAAAATACTATGAAGTATAAAGTTTGATTTAATTATTTGTTATTATTTAATTCTGAGGTTATCGTGCGGTTAATGTATGATTAAAGAATTCTGTGATAACATAGATTACCTAACCGTTAGTCGATTATTGACTTTAATAAATAAAACGGATTTATGTTTTGTTCTGTATGTTTCATTTAGAAGATTTAAAATTTTAAAGAAAATTTTAACATTTAAAGAAAAACTTCATAAGTTTGATATCATAATAGATTTCATTATATACTAATTTACATACTGAGATATATTCTTAAGACTAAAATGAGAATTGTGAATGTTTGTGTTGAAAGAATCTGATAAATCAAAAAAGGAGGGACTAATGAGTAAAAGGAAAGGCCTTCAAATGAGAAATTCTATAAATTTGAATATTTAAGATATTGATTCACGGATGGATGTCCATAAGTTAATTTCAGAGGGGAGACAAAATACAGTCATATTTTTATACCCACTAATTATTATTTTTTTTTTGTTTGATACCAATAATTATATTTTACTACCAGCTACAGTAAATATTAATTGTCATGTAATTCCCTAGAAAAAATATATCCTTCTCCTGACGCACTCCCTCCAATTACACCAATAAGAATATATTAAAATCGAATAAGACTGTTCAAGTTTTTGCCTCCACCCCCCCCCCCTAAAAAAATATATATATATATGGTTCTGGATCCACCACTGGGATAAAGTTATGTGTTTTTCAAATTTTAACGTAAAAGTTATTTGGTAAATAGTGATACTAATAAAGGTGGTAATAATAATATACTGGAACAAGTTACATACATTTATTTAGTCGTGATTGGTCGATATGATTTACTTTTCAGCACGATATAGGGTAACATTTTATCTACATCTTACTTTTCAGTTTCACATTTTCAGCTATAACAGACATTTGTTTTATCAGAAATTATTTGTGGAATAAATTTTATTCGGTACACATTATATGTAATTGTATTCAATGAATAAGCGTTA
This sequence comes from Pemphigus obesinymphae, assembly GCA_025469235.1. Taxonomy (NCBI): domain Eukaryota; kingdom Metazoa; phylum Arthropoda; class Insecta; order Hemiptera; family Aphididae; genus Pemphigus; species Pemphigus obesinymphae. The sequence goes on from JAIPRL010007409.1 coordinate 8,937, forward strand.
TCTCGACATTTAAAAACAAATAACTGTCTATTTTTCTTTATCTTTAGAATAATTCATGTTATTCGGTAAATAAATTATACCTATTGAAAAACAGAACCTAAGTAATAGAATAAAATATACTATATGCTTTTAAAATATCGGCCGATCAGGGGCGTACCGAAGGCAATTTATTAGGGGGGTAATATAGCTTTTTGGTCGACTGATGATCCACACAAAATGGGTCATCCCCAAAACGATTTGGCTCTATTTGCTACTTTGAAAATTTTTATAAAACTAATAAAACAATCGATTTGGCCGATTGAGTTAACTTTGAAGAGTTAAGACGCCCCCATTGCTCGCCTACCAGTTTCACCCCTGCCACCGATATTGTAAAATAATCAAAAATTAATGGCCTACACAATTCAGATGAATAATTTGATAATAGAGTTATCTCTAAAATAAAATATTTTAATAATAGAATAATTAGATTGTGTTGAGTAATGTTTATTTTTATTTTCAGGTGAGTTAATGATCATATGGCATTTTACAGTTTCGAATCAATATAGCAGTAATAAGGCGTATTATTTGGATTATACATAAGTAATGATTTATTCAGTTAAACGACAATACAAAGTTTTGATTCAATGGATAATATTTATTATGTAAGTGAAAATGTAGATAAGTTTTTTTTTTTAAATAATATAATTTATTTGGACTGATTAGTATTTAATAAACATAGAATGAATTATACAAAAACCCATTTGAGCTACACTTGTAACTGTTATACTATAAATTACACGTTTTATATTCATATAATACTTAGATATATAGATATATTATAGAGATGAGTGGTACAAAGAAAAAAAGAGTTACGGAAAAACAAAAAATTCTACTTTTAGACTTTATGGAAAGTAACAAAAAATTAGTTACTGGAAAATTTACAGCGGACTTTACATATGTAGATTCCCGTAAGAAATGAGAAGAGCTGAAAAATATTTTAAGTATACTTACAGCAGATTTTGGACCAAATGACCACGAACTTAAAGAGTGGGAAAAAACTTGGTCGAAGTTAAAAGCTAATTCGGAAGAAAAAAGAGCTTGTACTCAACGTTGACAAAATAGATAGGTATATCAGTAACATTATGATACGCATATTTCTGTGAAGTATCCCCACTTTTTACCGTGTATTAGGTTCTCCGTCTCTTATTGGTTACATATATCAAGCACACATTTCCAAGCACAGTTTAAAATATACTTTATATAAGTATATATTTTAAACCAAGTTTCCAAGCTATCACCACAGAATTGAATGAAAAGCGGAGTACCTAATATATGGGAAAAATTTGGGATGCGCATATCGGACTAAAATTCGTATTGTTGCTGACATACCCATCTATTTTATCGTGGTTATATCAATGATGGTACTGGAGACGGCCCGAAAGGCAAGACGTTAACAGAAATGGAAGAACGAATTACCTATATCGTTAATTGGTGACGTATATATTGGAATCTCAAATAAGTATAGCAGAATTCGGAACTAGAATTGTAGAAGAACTAATACCAATAAGCCCTGACGAAAACCACTGCACAAATATAGCTAATAATATACAAGAAGTAATAACTTTATAAATTGTTTATATATTGAATTAGTCTACGCTTCAATATATATTTCATATATTATCTCATATTCCAAGTATAGACTACGCTTATTTTTACCTAAATTTAAGTTTCTATACTTCTGTTAAATTTAAGGTATATCGGATTTACGTGATTTTGTCCTCGATACTATAGAAGTATTTAAAAATAATAATGTTCTAAATGAAGAAGGTAGTACAAAAAAATTACAATTATTTAGCAGTACATTTACTTTTTATTATAAAAAAAAAAATGTACAGTTGTAGAAAAAATAGCGAATTCGAACACTAAAAATAAACGCAAACGCGACGAAGTAAAAGACAATGGTAAGAAATTAAAGAAAAATTAATATTGAAATAATAAAATGTATATTTTTATAACATTTACAAAATTTAAGGTATGAATAAGCTAATTATCAATGTTGAAAATAGAAAAACTGCTGCATTAGAAAGAATAACGATATTATTTGAAAAATAAGCGAACTTAATAAATAAATCTGTATAGATAAATGTATTACCCTGTGGAGGGGGCTATAAGAATACCTCCACGGTTTCCTCATGCCTGTCGTAGAAGTCGACTAATTGAGGTCGCGTCAGGTCGACAGCCGGCATAAAACTTGTGAAAAAGTATGAGCAGTCTTAATAAGAATATAGGCGAGATTTCCCATCTCGGATGTTCGCGGGGAAAACAAAATTGCGTACTTGGGTGTGGAGATAGCCTAATGGCCGACCCCAAATAGTCGGGAGAGAAGGCGAAGGAGAAGAAGAAGTAGACTTAGATATATACCAGAGTCGTTTAGATATAGATGTTTTATATTGTTATTTGATCATTATAATACATATTATAAAAGATGTTCTCCCGCAAAAAATTCAAACCGTTGAATTATTGGCATAGGTAATTCAACTATATGGGTCGGTATTTTATGTATTATATTATACATAGGTAGCTGTCTACGTCTACTGCCCACTTTTAGAGTTTGGATATTTTAATACAATACTCTTGCTTTCTATATTTATGTCACGGCATAATAAATTATGCGTATTATATTAATATCTTATAAAAAAAATGATATATAAAATACGACTTGAATTTTACCTTTAATTTATTTTTTTAAATTCTTGTCATTTATCAAACACTATTTATAAATTCCACTTATACTTTGAAATACGTATTTTACTACGACCAAACCAATAACTTATAAACTTTTATTAATCAAAATAAAAAATAAAAAATACGATTACTTTTATTTAAACGCGTACCTATATATTTTCAGTATCATTATTGAAATATTTACGAATTACTAATAAATATTATATTTTATGGATTAACCGTAATAGTTTAAAAACAATTACTTTAGTAAATAATGTGCATATTATCTATAACGATCGCTCCTCGTTAGATAAAAATAAAAAATATACTCGTATACCTATTTGGGTTATTGAATTCAATTTTAGATGATTTCAGTTATAATACCTAAGCTTTATTTCTAAACATGAATATTAATAATCAAAAATAATGATTGTCGAATTATTGTTTTACTGTTTGGTTATTGATACATTGAAATATAATTATTATTTTTTAAGTAGGTACCTACATATTATTATTATACTTTTAGACCTATTGTAACTTTATTCGAGTTCTTAGGTAAGTAAAAATTCATAAAGTATTTTTGACAAAACATATATATAGTATAGATATGTAGATATATATAAAAATTACTGTAATGTTTTAAAGTATTCAGTGCTACCTTTTCTAAATAACGTTTTACCGAGTTATTAGAATAAGTATTTTGAATGCGAAAAAAGTCTTATTTTCAAAACTGGCGAAACTAAAATCGTTAGTAGTTGAATGTGATTGAAATGTGGCACTGAAATGTTTATAGTGTTGTTTGCCAATTGGTTAGCAATTTCAGTCATTCTTTAAGTCGTCATGCGAAATGGTCTATTTTATACGTGCCAAGGGTCAGATATAATTACACGAATATAAATGGTTTTGGAAAGAGGAAACACCACGAATTTAGCACTGCCTCGAATATTCGTATTTCGTAAACCTTGCAAATAAATCATAGTAGTGGGTTATGAATGGGGTTAGTGTGACTTTAATCAATAATATTCAATATTCTATGCTTAGTTTTTATAGTTATTGAAATAATGTTTCGTTTGAAATGATTATCCCAAAAACTAGGGCTTTAAACCGTGTTTAAAAAACCAAAAAATTATAAAACTCACAAACGAAAACACAACGTAACCAAAATCATTAAATGAAAACGAAATATCAAAAAACAAGTAGAAAAATCTACTCTGCGAGCGCGCAAAATTTCTGGTTTCTAAACGTATTTTAAACAATAATCTAAAAATATAAACAAAAGCAAAACGAATAATATCTTAATAGCAAAATCAACAAATTTAACTATGTACTAGTAACTACGGACAGACGGACGAATACAACGGGGATAGGTATACCTAAGTTGTTTAAACGTATGTAAAGAAACCTAAAACGAAATCATAAAACGTAAACGAATCAATAATATTAAATTATAACATTTTACTCGTTGACCTTTTGCATTTTAAACGTTTAAGTTTCAACAACTATTATTTATTTTAAAAATAATAATAATATTATGTAAAATAGAATATTGTTTTGTTTTTTACAATCATATGGCCTCCGTGCAATACCATTCGGATGCAACATCTTGTAAGTGCAATTCCTTTTGAGTGTCTAAGCGACGTCAGCTTATTGGTAGGTAGTGGATACCATCGTCAACTAATATGTGGGGTAGGAAAATTATCCTTTATGTACAGCTACATATATATGTGGTGGAAAATGTGATCATTTCGTCGGCAATACTTATTGAAGATTTCCTACTACGGTTGTAATTTCATCACTTATTTTTAGTGCTCACGAACCTACCATCAATTCTAAAGGCTTAAACTACTTCATCATGTCATGTTATCTACTCAAATTTGACAAAAATAATTCTATATATATATATAACATAATAATATTATAATATGCAAAAAAAAAAACAATATCCCGTGACGTCGACAACGGACTTCGCATCAATGGGCGGCGAAGAGAAAAAAATGCGTGAAATTATATAGGTAGAAGATAATATAATATAATACCTACACGTCCACGACGTGTAAACAAATTGGCGATCTAACAGTTTGCGTTAAAAATGATGGGTAATTTTTCGGGTGTACGAGCTTTTAGACAGGCCAATTTCAACATTTAACTGGGCAATTTAAATTATATATGTTTTTTTATTTTATTTTTATATTTATTATATGTTTATATATATTTAGACATATATAAATGTAGGTATGTAGTATAATTATAAACATATTACTTTTAAAATTAATATTCATATCATATATAATATATGAATGTTGAATACATATTATAATACGTATTATAGTATAAATTAATTATGACAGCACATATGAGAATGAATCAAAGACCAATTTTATGAACACTTTTAAGTTAGTGGTACTGTCGTACGCCATGCCCGTCTACATGACACTCCTAGACACATCCACCCCCGCCCATAATAATCCGACAAACTTTCAGCCGCCAATAATGACTAAAACCGTCTCGATTTGTAATGGCCATTATACTCAATATTTAATTGAATTATTTATATTTTATTTTTACAACTATAACGTTTATGATTTACTGATTTTTCGTCGTCGGTATCATAAAACTGGAAACGGTGTAACGCAGTGCGGTAACTGTATTTAGAATTTTCTAAAAATAGACACGAATTTTTTACCCACCATATTATATTAATTCTTACAATATTTTATATTTAAAGATTACATTACCCGTGATTAAACCGCCGGACGCCGGATCGCTTTTATTTTCCATACGCAAATGTTATTTATAGTATCCACGTTATCACTTATTAAAGTTAAAACTTAAAACAAATTAACAAAAATTTAAATATTCACATTTCCTAAAATACAAATTGCCAACTATTACCGACGGTTTAAAGAACCTGTAATTTCAAATATATAATATAGGACAATGTCAGATCCCATATTTTCGTAAGAAATCCCAACTATAATAGATTTCAAATGTGAAAAACCAGCACGCCACATTACAATTCAGGAGCAGTGAAATGAATGTCTCAAGAAATTCAACTAAGTGATCATAAGATAAATTTTAATATTTGTGACAATGAAGGTTATACCACATAAATACAAATAAATTTTTTTAATATATTTATTAAGTTATAAATATTTAAAACCATAATTCAACACAAAAATTAAACTAAAAATTATATCCAGCTCATCCCAATGATGCCATATGGCATCATACTTATAAATAATTAGTTAATTATAAAAAAAATAATTAAAATATTATATTGTGTTATTGAAGTCAAATTTAGTTATACGGAAAAAAAAATGTAAATTGTATAAACTTCTGCTGGGCTGAATGGGTTAAACGAAAACAAAAACGAAAAATTTAAAACCCTAATTAAACGTTAAATAAAAACGATTATTAATTTAACAATAAACAAAAACGAAAACGAAAGTTTCCCTGGAATTCAATTTACAGATATACTGTAGGGCTATATTGTAGTCCAAGGAGAACGTATCAAAGATTAGAACTTTTCGACATTTCTCCAAACAAATCATAAATTGTTGAAAAATATGATTATACATTCTTACGTAATAGTCAGACCTTAAAAAGAAAGAGCTTAAATGAGTTTAAATACATTTTAAACATGAAAGGAATATTAATTAATTCCCATTTTTTTATATCAAATTCTACAATTATTTTTTCATATTTTCAACAAAATTGAAGTTTAATATTTTAATACTTCATTTTGCATCAGAAAGACCAATAATATTGTCAAATACAATTGAAATGTCATTTATATCATGTGCAGTGTGTACCACTGTCTAGTCTTGAAAAATTTTTTTAGTGTTTGATTTCTAGTAATTTTATGCCAAATAAATGAGATTGTCTCACACGATGGTATATGCTTGATAATAGGTGGACCTTTTAACACGATATTATTATATAACGATTTTAAAAGTATTTTATAGACGGTGTGCACTTACGCACTTATCGTAACCGTTTGTAATAATTATTGGTTTATATTAAAACAAGAAAAACCATCAAATATATCTATTTTTATTCGTCCGAATTGTTTAATTTATGTAAGTAAGCTTAAAATAATGTATTTTACTCTGAACGATAAACATTTGATTGATAACATTTTAAGTGACAATAAATCAGTGGCTAGTCTTGATTAGCAAACACTTTTTAATAGTGTACGCGAACTTTCATAAATTAGTATTGACTTTATGCAAATCGAATTGAAAATTTTGTTTTTAAATGGTTTACGTTAAACCAGACAAAGTCAATATAACCTACCTTTAGAGTTTTGGGTTTATGAAGAGTATATATGTACGATATAGTGGTTTCTGGAAAATTTACCGTCGTTCGGGTATTATTTGATCAGTTTTACCAACGTTAAGACGGGAATATTTTACGGCCAAAATTTAAAGTGGTTTTAATGTAACAAACATAACCCATAAATTATAGTTAAAAAAAAAATTCTCTATTTGAAAATGTTAAGCATTCAATTTATTATTTATATATTAAAGAATATATTATACGTATGGCAATAGTATATATTGCCATAAAAATATAGGTACCTACATATATAAAGAATTCTATTTTAATTTGATCAAAAAACTGTATAAAATCGTTGACAGGCAGATACAGACGGCACACAGAAACATTGCATATTGAACACATATTCCTTTTATCGGGGCCGATTAGTATAATATATTCAATATTGTAACACTTTTTTTTAATTGAAAACCAATTAATTATTTTATTCGAAAATAACAACTCTGTACAACGTTCATGTTTCGGACAATTAAAAATGAAAAATTTTGTGAAATAAAAACCCGAATAATTCGATACGTTTTCAAAATATTATAACACATGTACCTACAGGCCAAAATATATAATAAACGTTTTTTGAAAATTTAAACCATAATCAGACATCATACCCGTAGTACGTGTATTTTTGTAAAATAATTTTATGTCTCTATTGTATATACACAATTAACATAGTTTGAGATCTAAAGAAATATTAAAACTTTTTACTGTATTTCCTCGTTTATTTATTTTTAAATTTACCTACTACAAAACAAAATAAATCACGAGATTCACTGATCACCAAGACTTTCATTTTGATATATCCCAACATTTTTTCAATTTTCATACACCGGCGTCATGCAGCGTAATAATTCCGAAGTATAAAAATCTCATCGATCATGTGACATATCAAAATAGGAATTATAGAGGACGACAAATGTTATACAAACATCTATTTACATGGAATGACGATTTAAGAAAATATTATCTAATAAACCAATTTCAAAATAAAAAAAATGTCAATAACTACATCGTTGTAATTTGTAATACCTATTAGATAACTATTATAAGTAATAGAAATTTCATTAATTAAAAAATATATATTTTCAGTATAAAAGGCAATTACTGTACATTATAAGTACATAATTAATATATTTTTTATAAGATAATATTTTTTTTATTTCTTATTTCAATGAAAAATAAATACTTTCAAAACATTTGTCGTCTCCTAAACCCCTTATTTTAATATATTACATGATTTCAATACTTTAAAATAATAATACTTTAACGTCTGAAAATCGCAAAAATGGTGTGACACATCAAAATAGGGGTTTGGCTGGTCGGTAAATCTTTTAATGTATAGGTATTGTTTTGCAGTAAATTTGGAACTAAATGAAATAACTACTATAAGTCGTACCATTAGAAGTTCTGAACTTGCAAGACACCAAATAGATTTTTTGATTGTATTCATTACATAAAGTTATTCTCGAAGTTTGTAAGTTAAAAAAATAAACACCCTGTATATTGGGAATCATCATAAAAATGACAGTGTTGGGACTAGTGTTGGGAAATATTTATATAAATGTATCTAGATAAATACTATTTATCTTTTATCTTATACAGATAAATTTCTACTTATCGGTATTTATCTGTATCTAGATAAAAAAAAATATATAGTTATCTAGAAGTACTTATCTCTCTATAATTATTATATCTTAAAAAACAAAATTTTAAATATTTTAAGGCAATTTATTTTTTAATTAAAAATTTTTTTTCTTGTGTTGATAAAATCAAACTAAAATCAAATACGAGTAAAATCAAAAATGTAGATTTTGAGTTCTTCTTCCTTTGCCATTATGATGTTCGAATTTGGGGTTCAGAAGCCCCTTTTTTATTTAATCAAAATTTAGGCTTTGCAAGTATCCTATTTTCTATATAAGTAATAAGTATTTAGAAAACTTTTGGAAAATTCTATTTACATGAAAAGTGATAATAGGTAGGCATATAAAATAGAATTTTATGTGGACATAACAATTTTTTTTTAAGCAAATAATTTAAAGTCACATTTAATTAAAATTGTACCAAATGCTTAGTTCTTAAAACTTAAATGCAGTTTAACCAAAAAAAAAAATATTTTTATTTTAAAAAATGAGAAGAAATTTTTTTAAATGTATGCAGATGCGACGTGCTATGAAGAATACTCACAATAATAGCAACCAACTAAATAATCCTTACCTAATCAAATAATTCGATATCCATAAATGGTAGAAACTTCCATTAATCCACACCAACTTACTATTTACTAGAATATCATCCAAACGATTAAATAATTGAAATTTAATTTATTTGATATTTATGTAGATTAAAATCGTTATCTTTATCTAAATAAAATGTAGTGCAGTTATCTTTTTCTTATCTAAATGATATCTTGTTATCTCGAAAAAATTTGAGCATTGTATGTTTTTGAATTTATATTCTTTCGAATCCTAAAAATTTTCGTATTATTACTGTAAACAGTAAATATATATAATAACTTTCTAAAGTACCTGGTGTCAAATTGTCGGTAAAATTCACAACATATCGTGTTTTCCGTTTCCCCTGCCTCCCACAAGGCCTAGATAATAATAATTTTTTTCAATAAAATATCGATTTTGTAGTCAATTTTCGAGATTAAGCTTTGAAATTCGTACATAATACTAAAATATATACCCATAGCAGCTCATCTATTATAAAGTATAAATAAAATGATTTTAATAAAAAAATGTATAAGAGGAGAGATAAAATATGTTGAAAAAAGAAATGGGGCATTTTGTCTTCTCATATCAAACACTGTTTATATTATAATATAATAATTGGATCTATTTATATATGAATATAAAGTACTTATTATATTATACCTACAATATATTATTATGTGTATAATATTAGTCCATAAATTAATGTTCTTCAACTCGGGATTTGAATTATTGGCATTGAAATCGGAGGAATATTCGGATTGAAATGTTTTATTATTGAACGAGACGAGTGTTGTTGACGCGTACTACGTAGACATCTGATAGCTTGTATGGTATTAACTATGCACGATCAATGAGAGATATTGTACATTCAAATGAGCTTCAACAGTCTAAAAACATACGATGCGTGTAGACGTTAAACCCTGCAGATTATAGTTAATAATAAAAATACTTTTAATCACGTGAATATGTTGTACAAATTAACTAATAATAGTTTTAATAAAGGTAAAACATAATAAAGTGTAAAGTATTTATGTCTAACGATATTTATATCAATTTTTTATACAGTCTTATTTTTAAGAAGTCCAATATATGGAATTTTAGGTATACATTTACTTAAATTAAGAAAATGAAAATCTTCAAAAATGTTTAAATACATTTTAAAAAAGTATTTTAAAAGTGGCCTTTATTTTACTTAGATTTTTTATTATTATTGCATAATCACGATAAATATTTAAAACGGTGTACATTTTTAACAGTAGAATAGATATACTAATTTAAGCCGGGATACAATCTAAACATTTGTAAAATATTAAATCTGTAAATAGTAGGTATTAATAATCATAATCCGAGGAGGACATCGAGCGTTCGGTTTTTAAGGCGTTCTGTCTAGGAAGTTTTAAGAAAGTTTTAAGATAGTGAAATTTAATAATTTAAAAATATTTAAAAACGTTTTAAAAGTATTTTACAAGTGGTTCTATATTAGCTGGTAGTTACATTTTCATTATTGCGCTGAATCCTAATGTTTATTTAAAAATATAAAAACTGCCTTCCGTTCTACATCTACAAACAGCTCTTACAATAACTCACTTAATAAGGCAATTAATTGTTTGAAAGAGGAAAACTATTATGTCTTAAACTATACTTCATTTAAAAGATTTCCTTGATAACTAAATTATAAAGCCCAATATTTATTTTTTAAAAATTGTATATTTTTTTTTTTTTATAAATGTAGTTATTAATAATTTAAAAAAGTCTTAATAAATCTCTGTGTGCACAAAAATGATGTAGTATTCTAGGCTCTTTGAAAAAGTACAGTAGAAATCATGATTTTTTTTCTTTTGTTGTCGAAACTATGTTTCTGTGATAATTTTGTGTATTGCGTTCTGTACATATACTACCGAACCCAAAAGTCCACTTTATTATTTATGTAAAATCGTTAATTTTTATTCTAGCATGAGGTTAAACCCTTAAAATTTCTGAACTCGTAAAACGAAAAATAGTTTACTTTATTGAATTCACTAACAGTGTATTCTTAAAGTTGTACGTTAAAAAAAGAAACACACTGTATATAATATACAGATAGGTTTATTTATATATATATATATATATATAATACGTATTCAAATTAATCATATAATATTGTGTAAAATGTATATATATATATACGATTTATATAAATAAATATTTATTTTTTCGTATTTTATAAATATATCAATTATATTATATCCGTATCGTTGTTTTTTCTGAATGATTATCCGTATGCCTATACATTCCAGAAAACTTAAATAAGTAATTTTCAGAATGATATTGAACTAATACTGGACATTTTGAGACACTACTACTCACTCACTAACAGTATTAAATCACTCAACGTTTTACCGTAACTACTATAATATATTATAATATACATATTTTATACTATAATTTTTCTGGTCAAACTATAAATGTTCGATTCAAGATTTTTTGTAAGATGCGAGAAAATATTTGGTCTTATATCGATATAAACATACAATTTGTTTCTATAAACAACGTTTCGTCCAGTATTCTCGATCCAATCGTTACATGTATACACATTTTTAATTTTAATTTTTTAATTTAAACTTTTTTTATGACTTTCAAAATTTTTTTTTTTTTTTAATTTGTAATAGCTAGTAGGTACATATTACCATTGATTATATATATAATATATAATCAATGATATTACGTATATGTATGGAGTATTATAACATAATAAAATAAGATTGTACAACGAATTTCTTTCACTTCTAAAAACTTAATTACTTCGTTTAAATTTATGCATAATATTATATAATATCGTTTTTTTCTGAGAATTTCAAATTTATTTTACTCCGAGTAGATGTATTATATTGTTTATTTATGCAACCCTCACGATTATTTTTTTCAATTTCTCTAAAGCTCATTTTCATTATTAATAATATTATGATGATTAATAGCATCTTTTATATTGTTTTAATTTCCATTAAACGTGTATTATCTTTTCACGGTGTTTTTCTTTGCACAGTTTTTAATTACATTAGGTTGGGTATATTATACGAATAATTATTTTTATAATTGTAAAACAAAATAAAAAAATAAAAACATACAACATTAATTGGTTTTTTTTAAATCTACCTTTAGAACCTTATTGTTCTTTTTTCACTTGTAACGCTTATATCGCATTCATTATTGGTTTTTATTTTATTTTTTTTATTAGATTCTAGTATCATATATGGCATACTTTTTCACTATTAGATAGTAATTGATTTGGGAGAGGAATGAATTAATCCTTCTTTATTTAAATATTTCAATGTACCATTACTAAATTTTTGAAATGCGGAATCAATAATAATTAATTTATTGTAATAGAGGAGCAGTAGTTGGCATGTATTTTTATAACGTATACGGATTTTGGGTCTTAAGAGGATGCCACACTATTCATTATTAAGGGATTCTGTATAATGAATTTTTAAGAAATATTTTGAATAATGAAAACTTAACAATTAGAAAATGTTAAATATATTTTAAAATTAATCTAAAAATAGTCCCACTTTCCTACCACTTTTTATTGTTGTTTGATATGTTTTCAAAAACATGTTTACGAATAACAAACTAAAAGACATTTGAGTATATTATTCAATATTTAATGAACAAAAATCTTATTTTTTTATTTTTTAAGTGACATTAACTTTTTTTAAATTAATATTTTATAAAAAAAACCTATGAAATCGTCTCCGAAATATCGTTCTTTATATATTTTATATAATAATAATATCTATAATATAGATGTTTTAACAGAAAAATCATTTAGAGATATAATTTCGTTTTGTTGTTCGTGTATAAATCACTGTTTAAAAAATTAGCTCCAAAAATCAATATTCGATTTTAAAAAATATTCAATATTTGGACACTGTGGGAGACAAAGCCTTAAGAGAGTAGGAAAATCTGAAATTTTGTAAATTTTATCAACAATAGAATAACTGTAAAAAAAAATATATGAAGTTCATTGAAATATTTTAAAAAACAATTACTTCTGAATATAAGTTTATTCTAAGAATTTTAACATAAAAATTTCAATAATCCTACAGACATGAAAAATATAGTTCTATAGTTTAGGTTTTTATTGTTGTGTTTGGACAATGGTATTTCTATATCATGTATAAATACCAAGTTATTAACTTGAAAATTAACTTCAAAAATCAATAATTCATATTATACAAGACAGAAATCATGGGGGTAGGGAATTAATTAGGGATTTTCTAAATGTACATCCAACAACAGGATATAATATAATTTGCTTAATTGGTAACTAGGTGGTACAAAAGTTCCCTTATATTTTATTATATATTATAAGTAATAAGTCTTGGATTTGATTGCCCTAAAAAAATTAATTTATGACCATAAAATATTTAAAATTCTAAAAAATTGCATTAAAAAAACACAAAAACAATGTATTTTTAAAATATAAAATTTTAAATCGAAATATATCGAAACAGAAAAAGCATTTATGATCTAAAAGCTATGTAAAAATATTTAAAAAATACACCTACAATTTTTTTTTATTGTTGATGAAATAAATTAAGTACCTATATAAAATATAATTAAAAATATAATTGACAGGTTAGGTATATTTTTATATTTTTACAGGTATTATTTTAGATTCATATTTTAAAACAACTTTAATTTATTTTTATTTTATATTTTTTGTTTAAAAAAATGACAAGATTTTGATAAATGGTCTAAGACTTCTAAACACACGAAAAATACAAGGAATACCCAAAATAATCTTTTTTATAACAGTATTTTGTAGCTTTAAAACATCGTGTCAAGCATTCCCTAATGGTCTAATATAAAATAATTATTAAATGGTTAATCGGAAATTGTTTTCATGATGTTGTTATTATTTGATACCCATTGATGTGGAATTGCCACTAAAACACTTTTTCACACTGTAACAATACAATTTCACTGACTCGTCACTTTATGGCTTTCTCTCAAAATTTTCACTAAGATAGGAGTATAAGATGCGTGTGAATTTTCGTAATAATATACAGTTGAGTTCAAACTTTAAACATCTAAAAACACTAGTCGAGTTCAAACATCTAAAAACCCAAGTCGAGTTCAAACATTTAAATCACTAGTCGAATTAAAACACTTAAATTAATAACTAATCGAGTTATATAATTTAAAAAAATATTCTAGTAGAAATAAAATGTAATCATTATAATTTAACTGTGCATATCCTTTAAAATTCAAATAATAATAAACTCACTGGAATTAGTATTCCACTTTACCTTTAGATCTAATAACTTCTTCTTCTTCTTCTTCTTCTCCTTCGCCTTCTCTCCCAACTATTTGGGGTCGGCCACCCTGGTCCTACACTTCCACTTAACTCTATCTCCCGCATCTTCTTCACATACTCCCACCTTCCTCATATCACTCGC
>JAIPRL010007410.1:0-23621 GCA_025469235.1 Pemphigus obesinymphae
TTTTCGGAAATGATTATCGTTTATCAAATATATGGGTAAACAGATATTCTACTATTTCTTGAAAGTTCGGTGTTATCGAAAACAGTCAACTACACAGATACCTACCTAATTATTTTTTGTGAACGGATGGAGGGGAATTACCCCCATTTCTCCCTGTATTCCTCCTTGTGTACGTATAAATAAATTATTTATTCTTATTTATAACTTTGGGGAAAAAAAATCAAGGCTGCAAGAATTTTGCAAGACCAAGACCAAGACTTAGATTCATTCAACAAGACCAAGACCAAGACTACCATGGTCTTGGTCTTGGTCTTGCTTTGTGCATCATTAGTGTCAACTGGTCCCGTAACGAACGATAGAGATTTTTTTTTGAAATAAATAGTGACGGAGTAGGCATACAAAGAAATATCATGTTTTACAGCAGTTCGATGGCGCAGCCAATGTTTTTTATAGCAATTTTTTATGATCGGAATAATGAAATTGAAATTTTTTCAATCGAAATAAATCCACCATTGTTTTTATACTCGTTTGGCGATCATGAACGGATTTGGAAATCAGCTTTTTTTTTTTTTTTTTAGTAAATATAATAAAACATACGAACGACTTGTGCACGCACGTTATAACCACACAAGGACAACACAGTTATGGCCAATTCATACTCTAACGATGGTTTATATCTAACACAACGACTATACAGACCGTATTACGAATTTAAAATTTGTCTAACCAATTTTTTTCCAACTCATTAGAAATGAGAAAGTACGGAAAACGGAGACCCTTAAAGTCGCTTTCTATGGTCCTACTTTAAGGGATCATGTTAATGAGCCATTTTAAAGTTATACAATATGTATGTGTATGTATGCGTGTGCATTTCCCTGCTATCTAGACATATACCACGAATGTAAATTGTCATTTGAATTCCTTCGAAATTTTACTTGGAAGTGTCAATGTTTTGTCCCTCGTACTAAATTATCGTATAATTCGATTTGGATTTGGAAGACTGATTTGAATTTATCCACAAATTAATATTTAATCGACTTTTTTACTTTTTCATTTTAAACGGAATATTTTAATATTTGGTCAACAATTAATATTTAGTGATTTTCAATTTGATAATACAATTTTAAATAATTTCTCAAATAAGAAATTCAAAAAATCAATAGAAATAGAGTTGTTGGCTAATATAAATTAGTTTTCAAAATTATTATACGACTATTCAATCAATCGATACGATGGACAAAAAATATGTCTTTATAGTATGTAAAACTCGCCCGCAGAGCACTGTAAAAATAAAAAGCATCGTTAAAATACGTTTTGTTTTACGTGTTTAATTTTTGTAATTTAATGTACTAACCGATACACCGATATAACGTACCAATAAAATTGATACAAAACACGTGCCCGACGGTAATCACAATATTCTGATTTTTACATATAGTTATATACAATATACATACATATATGAATGTTCGTGTAAAATATTAATACGTTAATTAATAACGTTACGTAAAAAGTGAAAAACGACTTTTATTCTATTTTTTTTTTTAACTATTGAATAATTTTTATCAAATTAATTCGACCAAAGATTTTTAGCCACGACTTGTGTAAATCTTACATTTCGTGTTGTATAATTGAAACATATTAATAAATAATATGCTGGGAGTTAACCCGTTAAATATTAAAACTAAACTAATAAACGGATTAATTTTTTATTTATTTTTTTTTATTATTAAATTCTAACTTAATAACTTATTATTATTGTTGTAACTGACGAACATATAGACCTTTACAATAATATAAATTATATTAAATTGGTCCTTAGAGAACAAACTGTTATTTCAGTTTCTAGGGAGATCTTATATAATATATTTTATATTTAATAATATTTTTAGATTTTTATTTAAAATACGTTTATAAATTTGAAATTTGAATGCTCATAGAATGGGTTTTATGAATTAGAATTTGGTTCAATTTTGAAAAATTTTGCTCCGTAAAGTGTGTTTATTTTTATAATCTTCTTAAATATGTGTAAGGAAAAACCGCTCATTCCGAACTTGCATCTTATATGCTTTTGTATATTATACACTGAAGGAAACGTCTTTATTCTAATTTATTCTAATATTTTGATATTATATAGTGCACTTTAAAATACAATTTTAAAACCCGTAAATTCACATTTTAGTCCTCCGAACACAACAATCTATGTCAAGGATATTTTACACAAACATGACACTAAATTATTGTGAAATTTACATTTACATTTTTTATTAAAAATTCAAGAAGTATATTTATATGCATCATTATATTTATTTATTCCGTATTATAGTTGTATTAATTCTCTGAAAAATTTGGGGTAGGGAGGATGTTTGAAAATGTTGACTGTCTAAAGCAATCCAATATAATATTATAATATAGATAGCGAAGTAATGCTCAGAAAACTTTTAAAAAGTATCTTTCATGTTAAATACCGGTTTTAAATATAGGAACCTCAAAGAATATTAGCAAAATGTCATACGTATTTGGCTTTTTAAATGGCCAAACTTTCGAAAATATTCTTCTCTTTAAATTTGATAACGGTTATTAAAACTTTAAATTTAACCTAAAATTCCATAATTGACTACAATTTCTACAATGTGGCATTGTATGAAGACATCACAAAACGCCCGTGTCAGATACCTTTTAGTATAAATATCTGTATATAAATATAATTATAATTTATTTAATTTTAAACTTTTAGATTTTATCAGTCGGACTGAAAATTTGTTAGTTTCATACATTTGGTATCGTTTTACATTATAAAGTTCATAACATCAAAACTTGTTTTCGTCTATTGTAATAATAATAATAATAATAGTGTATATACATCCTATAGGTATCTATATAGAATTGCCGCTGACTTTAAATCTCTGTATCAGTTTCTCGGGCCAAGTATATTACTCAAAGATATTTCGTATAATTCGTCTTTATTTCGGTATTGTCCATAATAGTTGTTGTACGGCAGTCACATAAAAGTTCCTTTATAGGAAAGTTTTTCCAATTGTTCTTTTAGAGATTTATTTTTGATCCAAATCCTACATTTCGATCTTAACAAAACCTATTCGTCTATTATGATTTGTCGTATACCATGCACAGTGTCTAGGGATATTTTTGTGCATCCCGTATCCGTCAAAATGTATATTTATTATTTTTGCGATTTAGTTTTCTTCGTGTTATATATTCGTATAACTGTATATGTAATGGGATCAAACAGTTAGGTTTTACGAGGGAGTCTGAACTGCCCACCAGTAGATACTTGAGGATTCAGACTTGTTTTTAATTTTTAACATTTTCGAGGATCACTTAATGAAATATTTGGACTCCTACTCCCAGCCTCTTCCATCATCAGTAATTTTTAAAAAAAACCCTAATAAATACAACGATATTGGTATAAGAATATGAATACCCATTCATAAAATAAAAATTAAAATTCCTGTCTGAGGTTACGAAGTATAATAAAAGATTACAGCTATCATGTCAAAGACAAAAATAAATATATATTATAAAACATAAATCGTCTATTTCTAATCTAATATTTAAATAAATATTAGGAGAAACCTATCAACGACATATATATATATATATGGGTGTTATAAGGAAAAGTGAATAAGAAAAAAGCTTGTTGTATTTAAGGCGTATATATATATATATATATGTATGAGCTATAGAAATGGATGGGATAAGAGCCAAGCTCATTGATGATACATTTTACCATAAGAGTCGACTAAGTAGGATTATATAATATAAGAATGCGTATAAGTCTTTGTAGAGTATGCCAGTAAAAACAGACATGGGTCGTGATACATATTGATAATGAAAACGGGAAACTGAGTGGAGAGGCTTAAAATATAATTGCCAAAATTATTTTTGAAAAAAAAAAACACCAATATAACGAAGAAATACAAACTCTTGAAAACGTCTTTTCTACTAGGGTTTTTTCTCTTAAAAAATGTAGTAGGTACCACTGAGACATTGTTGGGACAGTTAGTTATTAGTTATAGTTATTAGTTATAGTTATGAATTGTAGGTATTTGTATTTATAGATAAACGATTGAGGAATGTCTATATGTGTTATTGCATAAACACACGTTAGAGTCACGTTGATTTTGTAGAATAGTATACGTTTTGAGATATCGAAAAGTGTGAAAAACACAGGAGAGGACTGCGTCTTGTATCGTACACATATTATGTAAAATGTTGTTAATCGAATCTCGCGACCGAATGACGAACTATTAAATTAAATGGAAAATGTACAAACGTTTGAATTCACGACATTGTGTTTAGAAATTCGATAAAAAAAAAAAATAATAAAATAAAAAGGAGTGGCTAAATGAAAACATAAAAAATATTAAGAACAAAACTGAATGAATATTTAATTTATTTAGAAACACCGAGTGTTCGCATAATGTATCCAGTAACAGTGTCGAGACTCGGGATGATATTCTATAACTATTGTGATGAAATCAACAAAATTAGTGTATGCGGTCTTGTTTTGATGACGGAAATGAACGCTCGGAAAATAGTAAATAGATGGTTTCAAGTATTGAAGATGCTTGGCTGTGACCAAATCAAAGTGCAAGTTGTAAAAAACCACAGACCGGAAATTTACATTTGCAGGGATAAGGCTTACACCGTCACATTTTTACAAATCTTATACGATTTACCTATAAAATTAACGCCTTTTATCTTTATTTAATTACAATATCTTAATAATTATTATTACATTTAATAATTAATAATATTTGATATAAACTCGACAAAATCATTTCATTATTATTGAATCCTTGAGTTAAAAAAAAAAAACAAAATCGTTTAGTACCTATAGGATTTTAAAAATAAATAAGTTGAGTTCAAGTTCTTGTACAAATTTAAATTTAAATTCAAGATACTATGTAGATCGAAAGTTGAAAATAGTTCATCGTATATTCGTTTATAAAATTAACAAACAATATTTTGAAATGTAACCCATAAAAATAATAGAAATTATACAGTTAAAAAATTTTAATATTTTCGGTGAACAATTTAGACAATTTCGGATAAATCGATTTATTTCTCAGTCTTAAAAAATATAGATACGTTAGATAAATAATTACAATTAATACATTTATAGAAACGTTTAATTTTTAGAAAATAAAAAAAATCGTACTATTATTTTATATTTCTTCTAAGTTACTTTGATTTATATTTTTCCGTATGTTAATATAAAAATATTCTTATTATTAATTTCTTATTTATTTAATAATATTCATATATGTACATTAAATCAATCTAGATAATATTACACCATACTTGTGCATTACTATCCAAAATATGATACTATCAAAATGTACTCAACATTTTCTAGATTTAAAAAGGTTATTTCCCAAATTTTTCGGAATAGAACAGTTGTTTACAAAAAAGTATTATTTATACCCACTATGAAATTTTTCAAAAAATTTTAAATAACACCGTTTTCAGAAAATTTGAGCTATATAAATTATAACATGGAATTTCATCAAAAACAACAATAAACAAAAATATAACCAAAATGATTTTAACGTGTTCATTCAGAGGGTTCGTAAATATTTAACGGGAAGATGGCACTAACGACCAGTAAAAACGCTTATATTTAACTCAAATTCGAGTAACGAAAAGATTATAACGCTATATTATTGTTAAGTGCTTCTTTTGTTTCATTATTCACGAATGTGGCGGAGACTAAAAGTTAGTCAAAATGTAGCTTGTATGAAATATTTTGCGAAATCCTAAACTTATACTGTCTTTGTTTAGTTCTGAAACGATATTAAATATTAAACTATGTATAGGCAATCTTAATAAAACATAAAAAAAAGAAAATGAATGAAAAATATTTTTTTTGTCATGAAATTCGAAAAATTTTTTTATTACATATTAATTAATTTTATAGAGAAAAAACATTATTTTCATGCTAAATGCAAGGTTTTAAATTTTATTTTATTATTAGTGTTTCTATGCAAAACGTCGTAGTTGAATAATATCAGATTTAAATTTAAATGTTTTAGTTCAGTATATTTTTTGAAAACTGTTTTATATGTAATATATACATATGGGGGTGGACTGACTCAGTTGTATTAGTCGATGATTACCAACTAGCCTACATGTAGCCTACATTAAAGTATATTTACGAATATCTACAAACGTCAGAAACCAAAATACCTATTTTTAGGTTAAAATAACAATTTATATATTTTTAATAATATCTAATAATAGTCAAAATAATGTGTATGGATTTTACGTAATTAAGAATAAAAAAAAAATAAGTGATAGAATTCTCTGAAAACATTTTGAAAGTAATTTATTTACTTATATCGCAGGTAGCCGAGAAGTAGCCCAATCTTTTCATGGGTTTAGCTACTCTCTCCCCTTTTTCTTAAAGCCAATATCCATGGATGTCCACGGGGGTCAAGGTAGAAGCATACCCCTTCCCCGGAGAATAATTTAAAATTACGAGTGATTATTCCTAAAACTGATGTTTTATAACATATAAATATTATAATTGTTTAAGTCTACCCTCCCCCTCTCCCAAAAAAAAAAAAGTCTATGGGCGCTGAACAGTTCAATATGAACAAAATGATAATGTTGAATTAAACATTGTTTTCAAAGGTTATGTTGAACATTCTCATTAAATCTTTTCTCTTCTTCTCCTTCACCTTCTCTCCCAACTATTTGAGGTTGGCCATCTTAGCCTTTAGTTAGAATTTTTTTTTATCATATTTTTATCAGTTTTACTTAGAATTTATATTAATGGTAATAATTTAATCTTTATTTTATTATACCTTGGTATCTATTAATGATTATTGTATTATACTCCCTTGTTCACAAGTCTGTTAATATCCCCATTCTTTATCCCCGTCGTATTGAAGAAAATCGCTGTTTTATTACCTCTCTTTTAAATGGCACTCTAGATGTGACTGATCTTTTCTCTGAAATTTCTTTCCGCGTTTCTATTCATCATACTAACGATTATGTTCTTTTTCATTTTCCGTCGCACTCCTATGGTTATAACCATTCATTGCATTGAATGTCCATCTTTGCTAATAGTTATTTATTTTAAAATTATTTAAATATTAAATAATAACAGGGGTGTTTATATTTTATTGACTGGCTAATTAAATTTCATAATATCTAATACCTATACAGGAAATAAATATCCCTGTGCTAGCTCGAATACAAAACGTAATATTGATAGTTGTGAATATGAAGTGTTTTTCGAAAATTATTTTCTCATTATAATTCGATAACTCGACGACTTATCGTATATTCTCAAAGATATCGACAATAAGTAACTATGTTAGGTGTGAATGGAGTGAGAAGTTCAAACGACGTAAAACATGTGAGAAGATTTCGGTCTCGGCCACGAAAAAGAAAGGAATGGGCATTACTTTAAACGCATTACTTGCAGCAAACGTGAAACTCGAGGTACTGCAGACTTTATTGCCAAACTCGAGTCCGGCTAATCGAGTTAAATCGCGTCCGGACGTACGTACTCGGTGAAATTCGGAAGCAGTGCAATCAAGAATGAAAATGCGGACGGTAACTAGCGAAAGAAAAAAACCCGGAAATCAAAGAACGTTATTCACGTAATTTTATCAAGTTAAACGCGTTACAAGCAGAAAATACGAGAGAAAAGGTACCACTGACTTCCCTCCTAAAATCGAGTCCGGCTTATTAAATAAAATCGAATGCGGGCGCACAACCACTATAGAAACCGGCGAAAAAATAAAACCGGAAGTCAACGGACGTCATTCGCGTAATTTTATCAAGTTAAACGTGTGAAGCGTAGAAAACACGAAAGCCAAGGCACCACTGACTTCACTCTCAAATTCGAGTCTGGCTTACCAAATGAAATGGTATGCGGACGCACAACAGCTAGAAACTGGCGAAAAAATAAAACCGGAAACCAAAGAACGTCATTCGCGTAATTTTATCAACACGTTTAGTATTATGTGCGGGGAACACGAAAGCCAAGGCACCACTGACTTCACTCTCAAATTCGAGTCTGACTTAACAAATGAAATGGTATGCGGACGCACAACAGCTAGAAACTGTCGAAAAAATAAAACCGGAAACCAAAGAACGTCATTCGCGTAATTTTATCAAGTTAAACGCGTTACACGCAGAAAATACGGAAGCCAAGGCACCACTGACTTCACTCCTAAATTCGAGTCCGGCTTATCAAATAAAATCGTATGCGGACGCACAACCACTATAGAAACCGGCGAAAAAATAAAACCGAAAGTCAACGGACGTCATTCGCGTAATTTTATCAACACGTTTAGTATTATGTGCGGGGAACACGAGAGCCAAGGCACCACTGACTTCACTCGTAAACTCGAGTCCGGCTTATCAAATAAAATCGTATACGGACGAACAACCACTATAGTAACCGGCGAAAAAATAAAACCAGAAGTCAACGGATGTCATTCGTGTAATTTTGTCAAGTTAAACGTGTGAAGCGCAGAAAACACGAAAGCCAAGGCACCACTGACTTCACTCGTAAACTCGAGTCCGGCTTATCAAATAAAATGATATGCGGACGCACAACAGCTAGAAACTGTCGAAAAAATAAAACCGGAAACCAAAGAACGTTGTTCACGTAATTCACGGTCATGGGGAATTATTAAAACCGTAGTTCCCCTTGACTATACGACACCACATAACAATACACATTTTATGTATTATGATCACAACTTATTCATCTTCTACAGAATTTTAATCGAATACTTCTGGAAATTTGATGGCAGCTTGATTTAATAAAAAATACAAAAATATTACTTACTTTTTTTTTAAATTTCTTATGCCATTATTTGAACACCTGATTATTATTTTTTATATACCTATTTCGGGCTGAGATTTAAGTATGTACACTATAATGTACATTAGGACTCAACGGGTATCTACTAAAAATTATTTTAACTAAATACCAATTATATTTTGATATTTCAAAAGTGCTTCCTCTTTCTGATTGTTCCATTTCTTTATCGGCCAAGAATGGAGGATTCAAAAATCTATTGCGTCTTATAGTTCCAGTTGCATTTCTCGTATATTTGGTTTTTTTTTCTTGTAATACCTCCAAAAGATGAAACGTTGTAAACAAATTATCAAAGTAAATAAAGTGTCTATTTCTTTCTGCGTTTTTTGTAAGATGTAGGACGAACTAGCTTCTAAACTAAATTTACTTTTGTTCTCCATGGATAAGGTTTCCCGCGCATATATATTTTAATGGACAAATGGTATTTAAAAGGAATAATTTGTTCGTCGATACACATATTATGTTCCATATTTAATGAATTAAATTTCTTTTAATTCATCATACAATGGCCCTTTAACAAATTTATCTATGTTTTTTATTAGAATTTTTTGATTATTATCAATGACGTGAAAATTTTACCTTAGTGCAAAGAATTTATCTCTAATCATACTGCGGCAAACCGCTTTTATTTGAAATTATTTTTCCGAATACATTCTAACTCCGTGGAACTTCAGTGATCCAATTATCAGTTGAATCCCGACAAAATTCTTTATTTCAAAAATAAAAGTAGGCTTAAATTTATTTTTATTTTGAACAGCATAAAGATTTGTAAAGTGTGCACAATTTTTGAAATGTATATCTTCAAAATATTCAATAAAATAATTTAAAGAACTAGGTAATTCATGGGGTAAAACATCATCTTCAATATGACGCTACAGAAATTAATATTCGGGGATTTAAATGCCATTTGTCATTGTCAGATAGATTAAGATCTGAAACCGTACCATCACGAAGAAAGTGTGACATTTTTTATTTACGAAAATCAATGAAAAAATCGTACGAAAAAAATACAATAGTTGTGACAGATGAGATAGGTACATGTATGTCCGTTCGTAGTGTATATACTACCATTGTAAGTTACGATTTTATTTTCATGAGAAAATATTATCGAAATGTTTACCGAATGGAAAGTCCAAGAAAAATGTATACATGTAATATTACTTTGCATAGAATATTCATGATATATCGTCCCACTCTTATTTCTGTATATAACTCTGTGTTCATACAAATGATATTAACTTTATTATTTCCTCTATATAAATACCTTTCACAACATATTTTTGTAGGTGCTGTTATCTAGTGTTAATTTTATACAAAAATATAAAGATCAAAAATATTTAATTTTCTCAACAACCAATAACCATTTTGCAAAAAAATGATAAATATTAGTTTTAGACTAATGTTGAAGTTAGTTTGATTTTTTATTCCTACTTAACAGATGTTTTTACATATGTTAGTGACATAATTACCATTAAAACTAATATTGGTTGTGTATTATATTAATATAAACACTATATGTACACTATAGTGTACTTGGGTCTGAATGGGTTAATCACTGGCTCATCAACTGCGATGCAGAAAGAAAGATAAAACTACTGAATTATTGGGTCCTGTGGATAATGACATGATGGATACAGTAGAATTAAAAAATTCCTGAGGTAAAATAGTCTTTCATTTGAATTTCTGGGTATGGACTAATGCTACTAATTATTCATTAAAGGAGAAGATTAAAGTAAGGAAAAGAAAAATAGCCACTTGGAATGTAAGGTCTTTAGAGTTCTGTGATAAATTGGAGAATCTAAAAATTGAAATGGGACGACTTAAAATAGGTATATTAGAAATAGGTATATTAGAAATAAGTGAAAAAGTGAATTAAAATGGACAGAGAAATAGGAAAAAAAATAGTTGAAACTGTCAAATATAATGACCAAATAATTGCCATTAAACTATCTACAAGTATATAATATATATGCCAACCTCAAATCATAAAGATGAAGAAATAGAAGAAATCTATAAACAAATAAGTGAGGTGATAGAAATAACAAATGAAAAGGCAAACCGAATTATATTAGGAGACTGAAATGCAGTAGTAGGGAAGTTAAAAGATCATAAAAATTAGGTGTATTAGGCGTAGTCAAAAGAAACCAAAGGGAAAATAGGTTAATTGAGTATTGCAAAGAAAGAAATCTGATCATTACGAATACAATGTTCTCACAACTAAAAAGGAGATAATATACATGGACCATGCCGAAAACAAGGGCAAGATATCCAATATAGTCTATTACATATTTGTAAATACGTGATTATTTAGTGTAATATTATATTAAATGATAAAAATATATTCTTAACCGTGCTATGAATGGATTTCTATTAATAAAAAAATAATATTTACTATTCTTAGTGAATTCGTTTTTTTTAATAAATTTATCACCATAAAAATGCTTTAAATTTTAATCGAACACAATTAATCACAATGCTATAGGTAGTATTAAAACAATGATAATGATTTTGTTTTCTACTACAAACATTATGTGAGTACAAGTATTTTTGTAAATAAATGTAATGAAAAAATAAAAAAACATTAATTTTGAAATACAAAATAAATAAATAAGAGAGAAGTGCAATCTTTTATCCTAAATAAAAATCCCTACGTGCATTGTTGAATGATTTATACGCAATAATCTTAGAGGTTAGGTTTTTAAAAGTGGCAGAAAATTATCTAAACCAATAATAATTAAACCGAGAAAACGCGATCGGATAGAATATCATCCAACATGGGTGTGACAATTGACCGTGAATGTGTGTGTTTCTTAAAAATGTTAAGTCGAGTGAACGTAACCGAGTGCATGTACGATCAGGTAGTTGTCACGAATAAAGGTGCTTTATTCCGATTCTTCACTTTTGCACTTCAACATTATATTACGTTAAATTTAAATGAAATTAAATACACAAACGTGGAAAGAAAATATTATTTATAATATGTTTTTGAAAAAAAAAAAATCAATCTAATTAAAATGAAAATTAACGTTATTAATTATACATTATATTCTCAAACGATTTCTGTACTTCCGAAAACTTAAACCGCCCATAAATAATGAACAATATTGTTGGTCGGATACGCGATATAATAACGTAATGTAGTAAGTATGCCGTTTTTCGGATCCATCATGTCCCGAATACCGCATTCGTGGAAAAACCTAACGATGCTTAACGTATATTTTGAAAGAATAACAATTCGCATGCTCACCGTAAGACACGGTTATTGTTTTACAAGTTATAAACCGAATAAAAAAATATTCGTAAAACGTGCGATTAAACGACCGCAAATAAAATAAAAAAAAAAATGTTTTTTATACAAATATGTACCTATCAATAATTAATCAATTTAAAATATGCATAATTAACGGTCAAAGGGTGATTATCGAATCGGTGGTAAGGACAATAATATTATTACCGTTCGATTAACGCTATTCGCACAATGCCGGCCGACGACGAGCAGCCGCGAGCTGAACACGCGCCGCCCGAATAAACAATGAATTATTACAGTTTTCGTCCGAGTGAATATATTTTTGTCCGGTTCAACAGCGACGAATCAACAAATGGCCGTAGATAAATTATCGGTAGGTACTCCAACACGATTAATTCATATTGATATTAAGGCTAGCTCCTTCCGCTTCGAAACGGGACGTTTATTAAATTGTGATAATATTATATTATTACACTGTAGACGGAATATAACCGTAACTTCCGATCGTGTCGAAAAACAAGCTAGTGTCCGAGTGATAACGAATTATCGAATATAATATCAGCTGTTGTACACGAAATACAAGTATATTATATTTGTAGAGATATCGACAGAGTATTGAATAATTAATTGAAACGTGCCGATTAATCGAATTTAATTTATCGTTTTCGATCTCAAAAGATAGTTCAAATAAGTTATTATTACCCTACTATCTTTACGATCGAGAATATAATTAATGGTCTGATTAAATATGCGATCATATTATAAAATACGATTGAATGTGACGTGTATTTATAGTTACGTGCGTTAGTTTCATTCGTAAAGACTATATTTTGCTTTTGTGCACGTTACATATTATTTCGTTTAAGTAGAAGAAAATTATTAAAAATATCTTATTTTTTTGTGCAATAATGGTATTCTAGATTTTAACCAGACAGAAGAATCTTCTGGTTGTACAAAGGTGTTTATTTAATTTATTAAATTCAAAAAAAATGTTCAAGATGGATGTTCGGAATAAAGAGATGTGTTGATGACAATTTTGTTCTAGTTGATTTTTGGCCCTTAAACGTAAAGTAAGAATTATTGCCTTTTATAAAATGGCATTTTCATAAATTCATAATTGTTCCTAAAATATATATTTTTGTTTTAATGCAATGATTTATAATTGCTCTCAAATTTAATAATATATCCAATACCAGTGAATCAAAAGTTTTCACTCAATTGTCGTTTGCAATCAATTTTCTTTCAAAATCTTTTCAATAGTTTATTATTTAAGATCAAACATTGACGTGTAACCATAACGGGATAATTATATATTTAAATAAAAATACTAAAACGATACTGTTAATATATTAAATTTATATACTGTATGTATTCAAGAAAACTATCATTACTATTTAGTCCACTGAAGTATAGAAAAATATAATTATACTTTTCAACATGACGAAATATTTCGTTTTGAAAACGAATAAAAATTACCCAATTATTCGCGGATTTCTTAACTATAGGTATAATTTGATAAGTTAACATAAGTA
Source organism: Pemphigus obesinymphae (assembly GCA_025469235.1). Lineage (NCBI taxonomy): Eukaryota > Metazoa > Arthropoda > Insecta > Hemiptera > Aphididae > Pemphigus > Pemphigus obesinymphae. The sequence goes on from JAIPRL010007410.1 coordinate 13,646, forward strand.
CATCATATTAACTAATTACGTTAAATGTAACAATAACTTAATTTTAACTTATTAATTAATTGATTCCCCTTCTTGATGTTTGGTGTAGATAAATTCTACATATTTTACATTATACAGTAAATGCATTTCTTCAAAATATTTCAACTAAATATTCCATAGGTAAATAAAAAAATATTTTAAAACGCATCCAGTTATCACAATATATATGAAAACTGTTATAATAATTTCATATGACTTTTTAACAAAAGGCATTTTAGTACAAGCGACTGACATCGATCCGATGACCTAAAATAAGAAATGGTAGAGGGTATTTGGCATATTTAACTAATACATATTTCTCAATTTGAATAATAAACAATTTAGTCACTATAGTATTATTTCTTTATAATATATTTTATACGAGACTAGCTCAAAAGACATTTGGATCAATATCAATTTTTCAGTTTTAACTTTTTTCAAAAATACAGGTCAGAAACCTGACTTACCTTAATTTTTATTTATTTATTCATTATTTTTTATTAAAATTTATTGAATATATAATAGCTTGTACGCTTTTTTTCATATAATTTTTATTAATAATTGTAAATTGTCTATCATAAATATGAATTTAATTACTCAACCTGGATATAGGTGTAATTAATATTTTAATAACTTAGAAACGGGGAGATTTGTGAATAATGGATCTTACGATCTACATTTATATTTGAATACTCGTGTTTCAAAGCAAAAATATTTTTCAAAACTTCATGATAAATGCTTGTATGTAATATCTGATACACCACCGTGTTCAAAACGGTTAACCAATAATTCAGAGACTATATTTTCTAAAAAATCCTTAAATATCTTAAACATTTTTATACTTTAATTTTGCTACGTGAGATACGGAATGCATATATTACCGCTATACCGTAGATTTGATACTATAGTTGTATTTTTTAGCAAACGATTTTCCACTTTCTATATACTCTATTAAAATTAATGAACTGAAACGCACGAGACGATTTCGGGAAATTGTTACGTTGCAAAATGGAATATTTTATTTCTTCGTGATTCTCGAGGCTATAGAACGGGGTTTTAATTATTATTATTACTCCTGTATTTTGATAACGTTATCGTTGGTTTTTATCGAATTCTATATATTATACATTGTACGAATGGATTCGATGACTGCGTGAAAAAATTTGAAAAAAATAATATTACAATTTCATTTTTCGAACGATTAAACACGACGAAAGTCTGTACTAGAACTACGATGTTTACATTTCTATCTCTTTCGTACACGTCACACGTACCCATAATATTTTTCGCATGCGATTCGAATTAAGGAACCGACCTTTATTTATACGTTTTACCTAGGAGATCACGTTCACCGGGTAAGTCGTTTTTCTGTTTCAATAGTACGTACATTTTAGAACGTTAAGTTATTTCGATATTTGTGATTTTCTTGGTAAAAATAACAAACAGGTACCTACTGAAAATAACGTTTAATAAAAATACGAAGTCCAAGTCATTGAGAATCTTTCTCTGGCGCAGAAGCCCAAATTTGTTTGATTGGTTACATATTTTTAAATTCCAAAACATTTGTACGTCATTTCGAAATAAATAGAAAAAACGCCGATACCTAGCAGTTTTGCTATATTTATATTCCTCTCTGCTAATGACGGTTAAAAAAAAAAAAACAATTTTTATTTTATTAATTTTTTCTACGAATAGTGATGTTTTATTATGACATGCACATTTTAATAAAAAATTCTTATTTTAAGTACATATTATTTTACTCTGTATATAGTCATAATAATGTATTTCTGAGTACGGAACTCTATTCATATTTCAATGAATTAAAAAAAAAAAAAATTTTATTTTCACTAAGTTTCTGCTTTTTTCATGTATACAGTATTTTCAGCATATTCAATTAATATATTCTACATTATGCATATTTTAATAGGTGGGTAGTAGTTTTGTTGGATTAAAATGAAATGTGTAATATGAAATTTTTTTACGAGAATCCATATTGTATTCAAAAAATAATTAACTAAATAATAAAATAAAATGAGTTGATTTCTAAATAAAACGTTATTAAACTTTAATGAATATATTCTTCTGCTCGTTTGCTCGCATAATTTTTGAATCGCTACCCCAAATTTTGAACTCTGGCATTTTGAACGTCCATATTTTTAGTTTCTAATTTGTCTAATAGTTTTCAGAATTCGTTTGAGACTCCTACTAGGTTGGAGAGAGTAAAACGTATTTCCGTCTCCTCCTAGATACTAATTGCAATATATTTTAGACACGTTGTTAAAATATTGTATACAAATATCAAACCGGTTCAAATACAAATAATTCATACGCATTTCAGGTACATGACCACCGAGACGTTTGATCGTATAATCTATACATATAAAAATCATCTATGCCATGTCCAGGGTACTAATCGTAGAATGCTGAAATTTCTCGATAGTTTTTCTTAAATTACATATTTTCTTATAAGAAAAGATATTTAAAATTTTTAATTTTAAAAATTAAAACATTTTTTGGACGGAAAGAGGGAAGTGGATTTCAAATTATATCCAACGTCTAGCCCAAACCATACTGGTCGTAGAAATACATGTCTGACACTCGCAGACAATATATTTCTATAGACGCTCGGCTCGGTATGAAACGATTTTTCAGCAAAATTTTCACGGGCGAACATAGCCGGATGATTCAGCTGGTATCATAATTATTATTGTATCTGTATCGTACGTGGTAAAAATATTTCGTATTCGTTTTAATAACACAGTAGATTTAAAACGTCCATACCATGTTCAAACGCAACGTTAAACATTGTTATGAACATGAACACAACGCATAACTGAAATATTTGAATATACATATTTCACAATATTTTTCAAAAAAACAATGCCACGATGCATTCAAATTGTATTGTTTTAAACACTGTATTAAAATATATATTCATAACGTGTGTGTGAAATATTAAATTTACAATATTTGTTTATAAAATATTTTCAATACGATACCACACCGCTTTATCGGGAACATGGTTAAAAATATATTTCCAAAATATGTATACATAATTCCAATATATGTATATCTGTTATTTTCGCGAGAAATTATATTTCAATATTTATTTCAAAGGGATCCTTTAGATCTCTATTTATTTGATAGTTTTTAAGTTTGTTTGAATCGTCTACTTTCGCTAGATGTACACACACTGAACATAGTTTTGTAAGTATATTATGATTTTTAAAGTTCAAAGTGTACTGGAAATATAATTAAAATTATATTCCTCTCTTAATTGCATATACGACTGTGTTCTCAAAAGGAATGGTTACAGAAGAGGTAAACTTAGGTGAACTATATTCTGTAGTGTTACGAATAAACCACAAATTCAATGATCGAACTAAAACACTAAGTGATCCAATATAAAAATCGTAAAAATTGCAGAAAACAAATATAATACGCTTTGGAAAAATCAGTAATTTTCCATACTTAATTACCAACTCGGAAACGATTTTAAGGCAATGGTAGATTAATCATAGAATAAGTTAAATTATAGAAAGGACACTCGATAATTAAATACGCCCGTTGTAATGACCAACCGAAAAATTGGGCAACACTGCAAAACCACACAGCACCCATTTTAGAACATTGTAGATTTTTCAGAATACCTATAAAAGTGTCCATTCTTATTTAACTTATTACTTCGCATAACATCCATTTATTTTATTTTCTACGATTTTAGTTAATGTTGCATTATTTATTATTATTTCTCCAAAAACGTACTATAATGTAATAGGGGTATACAATTATCAAAATAATATGTTTATTTCCCATATAAATCCGTACGGTTTGATTTATCGACACGAAATTGTTCGTAGGTATATGTCTAAGAAATATCATAATAATATTTTTAAAAAAACATCTATTCCTAAGCCTACCAGCAGGTCACGCGGTAAAATACGAAAATATATTATTTGTGTATAGCTATCCGGCCCATACGGTTACGTAGTGTTTAACTGAATTTTGACAAAGTTAATAATAATAATTATGATAATTTTGGGCATAGATACCTACGCAATAAACAAAAGTATTTAATATTTTCAAAAAAATATAATTATTAATACTTGGTGATATTCATTGCACAGTAAAGAACTTCTAAATAGAATTATATGGTTAAATATTATATCTTATAGCCGTAACGAAGCAGGCTTTTATGAACATAATCTGATAATAGTGTTCCACGTGAAAATACGTTATCAGCCTTTATAAATTGTGTGCAATATAATTAGAAACCGTACTAAGAGCATATTATAGAATATGTAGAAAATTTTGACATTTATATACATTGCTACTGTTGAATATTCACGCATCTATTCAAATTTGGTTTTACCTCACGTTCGAGAAATATCAAAAGTTACCAAAAGTTGAAAAGACATCTCCACATGATTGATATCCTTGAAATTCCTTAATTCTTTACACGCAATCTGCACACCGTAGCCGCAGTTCTTTTATGAGTTTCAATTATGTGTTCACCATATTATATACTGTGAAAATACAACAAATTTCATTTGTTTTGCGAAGACGAGTGGAATTTTTGTGAAAACCGTATTTGATAAAATATCGTTCGATTTTAAATATTTCAGTTATGAACACAATTTATTAAGATAATAAATTTGTAGAATATAAGCCTGAGTATTATCACACATATTTTCGATATGTCAAAGTAAACTGATCCTCAATTGGGATTCAAATTTTTTTATACTCGCGAATCCATAACCAGCTAAGAACGGTTCAAACAGTTTTTGGTCAAGGAAGAATATGAAATTATTTTGAAAAAAAAAAAAATAATAATAATAATAATAATACCAAAGCCTGGAAAAAATCAAAATAGAAATATTTAAACCCCCGCAATATTTCGTTAATTGTTATATTTATTAAAAAAAATTCTTTGAAAAATTATAAAATGATATTAAATAGATAACATAGTTTAGTTCTAAGCAATAACGTAAGAATAATTCATTTATTAGTAATAATTAATATTTTCTATCTAGATAATTTTTATCACAAAATATTCGTAACTTTTCATATTATGAATTAAAATTAATTTTTAAAATTATCAAACATCTCTGACAATTTAAAACCGTTTTACACTAATATAATATTGCGCTGGCCGCTATTCCACTAGTATTGTCCGTCATTAACGATAATAATAAAAGATCAAGTGTGCACGATTAAAATTATTAAACTCAGTATAATACATTTTCTACCCAGTGTCATATTACAGGACGAATTTGTGAAAGTAATTTTAAACCTAAAGTAATTATATAGAAAAAACCGGTCGGGTATCTCATTTTTCGGATTTTTTTTTTTTTGTATTGAACATAAAACTTCAAATAACCATATACGAATACATACTGGTATTGTAATCGAACAGAGTGCATACTTTTATATTTTGGAGATATTGCAGTAACGCAAAAAGCATTTTATTAAAAATATAAATTGAAAAAAAAATATGGGTGTCTGATGTAAAATACGAAGTCGATATTTTGCACTAATAATGATTATTATTTTCTCCGTTTTCGTGATAGTTTGCGTTGTTGATGTTTTCGTTTAGAACTTTTATTTTCGAACACAACCGCGAGAAATATTGGCGAGATAATTCACAGAAACTATTACCCGACAATGCCGAGCCATTTTATATTTTACAATATCGCATCACCGTAATGTAAAGAAATGTTCAATTCAATAGTTAATGCATTGTATACTTTGTAAATGTAATGATTATTACTCTTAGACTATAAAACGGATAATTAATGTGCAATAAATGTAGAGCAGTCAATATTTACAATTAAAATAAAATCGATTCCAAAGCACTGAAATATATATTCTTATGTGTTTAGAAGGTAGAATAAACGTTTTCGTAATAAACCGACATTTGGAGAAATGGATAAAATATACGTTCTATCGTAAACTACAACAGTTCTATGCATATATATATATACACACACACACAAAGACGTCTAATAGTTATAGGAAATGGCATGATATATTAAATATTCGTATATATGACACAATAAATTATGTAAGAACAAAAAAACTAAGTCTAAGGCATAAATTTAACATGCAAACCCGGAAGTTTGAGCTCTATATATCACAAATACTAACGATCGGTTTAAACGACATTGAGAGTCACAAATATTCTAATGATAATCGATTTTCTAAAATAATACTTCGAAAAAAGTATTTCGAATAAAGATATACCAATAAGTACATTGAAGACAAAAAAAAAAAAAATTAAAAAAACAAAGTAAAAATGTATTAAAATATTTTTCCGAAAAATTAAAAAAAAAAAACAAGGATAATTAAGTTTTTTTTAACTCGGCGAATTTAAGTTTAACTTAGTTGATATAGTTCGGATCAATTGTTAAAAAATTTCGAGTATACCAGTCAAATCAACCAAAAAAATAACCATCTCGTGTTTGTTAAATTATTATTCAGGATTTTCCCGTATCTGAAAAATAAAGGAAATTGTAACCAAATCTTAGATAAAATTCCAACGGTATTGCATATTTATAAAAATGTATAATAGCATATATTATAGTTATTTACAATATGTTTTTTAAAAATGTTTCATGTACTCGTATAAATATAACGTTTTTATATAAACACAACTTAGTACAATTTATTAATATTTGATTGAACTTTATTGCTGGTTGGTAAAGAATAAACTAGATGAAACTTTTTCATACCCCAACGTGTATTAATTACATTAAATATAGAACGCTTTCATACTTACAAGTAAAACATATTGTTGGTATGATATGATTCTATATCTAATGCCCATGACTCCATTTTAGGATATAAAAATTAGATTTTTAAATTTTTGAGGCTATTTATGTTTAAAAAAAATGAATTAAAATTAAAATATTAAACATTTCCATATTATACGAGTACCTATTAAAAGTCACCTCGATATAATAAAGAATTCTAGTCCTGTTTTTGAAAAAAGCGAATAAACGGACTAGGTAGAATAAATAAAATATACAGTTGATTATCCTAATTTCCGGGTAAAACCCTTAATAATAATAACCTTAGGTAATTAGCGATAACAATAATAATGAATAATATATGTATAATATTTTAGAATAATTTCCTATTTCTGTTCTAAAATCCGATAAAAACCACGAAGAACGACACAAAAACAATAATTTTACGTTAAAAAAAAACAGAAATAACTTATAAATAATATTATAATAATAATTTTTAATGTTAAATAAATGAAAAAAAAAGATTTTGAACAATTTAAATTTAAAATTACTTTAATTAAAAATAGTCGAGTCAAATTTCCGTTAATAAAAAGTGAATTAAGTTATAGGTTCATATTAAGTTAATGCATGGTAATTTTGTAAGTTAAAATTAACTTGAATTTTTAAATTAGACAACCAAATTACTAATTCTTCAATGCCCAATATAAGTAAAAAATATTCTGTATTTATAAATAAAAATAATATTTAATATTAATAGTTATAATAGATAGGTCTAATAAACAAAAAAATCTCTAAAATTGTATGTTTCAGTCAAGATAGGAGAATAATTTTTACAAATTGTTAAACGCAAAAATATACTGTTTGATACGCTTTCTTCATATAGTTTATATTGTTGATTATATACTAAGTATATTGTGACAGAAGGATATGCAGTTTTTGAATTTTGTTGTAAATGTAAGAGCTAATGTTAAAATGCATATAAACCACGAGTAAATTTGAATTTATTATCGTGTACCTTGAAGTTTTTGAACAGTATTGGTGCTACTAATTTCAACATGAATTTAAGTTCTCGTTTTCGTTCTCGTATAATTATTGTACAGAAAATTAGCTCGACTGTGTTAAATCAACAATGAATACATTTTAACAAGAAAAAAAAAATGAAAATTTATTCGATCAATTATTATAATAAAAAGATATTATTGAATATATTATACTTGCAGCGTATCTATTTATTATTTCTATATTGCTATTGTTGTATAAGATGATAAAATATTCTATGGATTTACGATAATTAGAGACAGAACATTAGAATAAACAATATCTATGAAAAGTACGAAGGCCAAATTAAAAAGCTTAAACGATACTGTTGCGAACATTTGAACTACAAAACGAATTTGCAGCTATATAATTATTTCTTGGAGTATACATCGGAGCATACAGAAAAAAAAAACATGTAAAGTCATGAACGTCCTATCTGAATAACAATTTTTTTAATTAATTAGACCGTATATAACTATACAAACAACTCCGGTTTAATTTCCTCTTTTATGAATATAAAATATAAATGGGCAATAAAAAAAAAAATAGCTACCGGGTATAAAAATGTACGTTATTATACTATATATTATTATATGTACACCAGCCACTTGAGGTTGTTTTTATTGTTCATATAATAGTAAGTCTGTATTTTTTTTTTTTTTTTTTTTTTTTCTAAAAATCATAAACGTACATACAATAATAAGCTAGGCACGTGTTATAATATAATATATTACACAATATAGGTAGGTAGAAAAGAAAAATACATAAATATTTTGACTTATCGTCAATTTTCTTAGTACCTATAAAAAGGTTCTAAATCGAATTTATTTCAAAACGTGTATATATTATATATATATATTTTTTTTTTTACATAAATGGCCATAAAAAATAAATGTACATTAGCATTCATAACTGGAGACCCTAATAATTGCATTATTGTTTGAGTTAAATATAAACAAAAGGTCTTATGTCTAAAGATAAAATGGTAATTGCAATTTTAATTATCTTAACATTAATTAGACAACATTGAATATTAAGAATTTTAGCAGTACATATTATACCTATTACGTCATGTGCGATAAACGAATAATGAAAAATGATCTGAATTTGTATTCAGAATGATTATCATTCTACCTTTAACATTTTCCCCGCAAAAATGAATTATGTAAATTCCGAAAGCTCCACATTAATTTGTTACTTGATTATAGTAAGCATTAGGAGGATAAAATCAAAAATGTCAAAAAGACAATCCAAACAAGACTATTTACAATGAACTATTGGAGCTCGTATCTCATCGATTGGTACATTGGAAATACAGAGAGTCTACATTTTCTATGTTACATGTATTATTACTAGATATAGAATTATATTTATTGTATTGTATTTTAGTTTGAACGTACAATACAACTCGATGAATAATTTAAATTAAATCGCAATAAAACCTCAGTCAGTTTTGGATTCAGAACGATTTATTCGCGTTACAAAGAATAATATTGCGTACCGAAATGGTTAAAATTGAAAAATTTCCCAAAAATATGTATTTCAATTTTATCCTATCGTCTTAACCGAACAATTTAATTCAAATTTGACGTCGCCCGAAAATTTTTTTTCTATTTCCGTTTGAATAGAACACATTATATTAGTGTATTGTATAACGTTCATATACTTACTTCTATATAGTTTCTTCCACAGCCAGTTTCGCCCAAAAAGCTGATTATAAGTAGAACTAATCAATTCGTATTAGCTATTATAAGCTGAATAATAATACGTCGATTGGACTGTTTTGGGGAAGTTTTCGGGAAGGTCTATATCGAGCCCAACAGTAACCGTTTACCATGACCGGTCTGTGAGTTTAGTCCAATTTTTTTGTGAATGGAGGGGGAAGCAATAACCTCCACTGACTCCTCTGTATCCGCTCTCGTATACGTATAAGTCAATTATTTATTTTTATTGATAAATTTGGTTTAAAAAACAAAAAGGCAAGACCGCAAGAATTTGCACGACTGAGACCAAGTCCAAGACCAAGACTAATAGAACAAGACCAGTGGCATAATCATCATGTGGGGGATCTGGGTGTCGAATCCCCCTCTTGGCCTTTTTTTTTTTTTTGGTGTAGAATTTTGAAAGAAACAACAAAATATAAGTGTTATTGATGAAATTATCAGATAACC
>JAIPRL010007411.1:0-23617 GCA_025469235.1 Pemphigus obesinymphae
CTCCAAAAATCATCCTACATTACCTATAGTATTTGCACAGAATATTCTGTGGTATTTGTAAAATTGTTAAAATGTACGGTAAGTGTTCACATAATATACTGAGTAGGTACTGACATACATACAATATTTTATACTATAAAATTGTATTTGTAAAATACTTTTTTTGTATGTGAATATTAGAATTAATATTTAAATTTACTTTTGAAGTATATTTTAGAAAACTTGTTTTATTGAATGTGTTATACGAGCGAAGCGAGCAAATTTTTTTAACATATTTGGTGGCCCCTTTAAAATTTTTCCCTATAACAAAAATGCTACCTATCCACCCCTGGTCCCTCTTGCGGTACACCAGAATCGGATAAAAATACCTTAGGCTTTTTATTGAACATACTAACCCATAGCGATCGATTCACTAAAAATAAATTGAACCAATAAGGTAGAAGGTAGACGGTTACCAAAACCTGACGATTACAATATAGGTTCTAATATAAGGTTCTATTGGATTATATTAGCAAAGTCCATATATAAGACAAAGGGTAAAGTTGCATGTCATTATGGATCGACCTGAGCGAAAGCCGTGTTATTCATTGGTCACACAGTAGCGTCAAAAAGTAGGGCCTCAAAAATTGTTGATATATGTCCTAGTATTGTAATAGGTCTGTAATTAGTTACCAACGAAGGGTAGTTAGATTTTAAAATAGGAGTAATAGAGCTAATTTTTCACGAGTCTGGGAATATACTTTCATCTAAAGATTTTCGAAAAAGACACCATAGAGGATAAAAAATAAAATGTCTAACCCTATAAAAAAAGTCAGCTGGTAGTCCGTCTGGACTCTGGACCTACTGATAACATCTTTTAGAGCATTTAGTTTTAAGAGAACGTCGCTGGAAGTGAAGTAACAGTTATTAGGTAAATCAAAAAATTGTAACTTTAAAGATGCAACTGATCTCGAAAAATATACAGCAGAGAAATGGTTGGCAAGCAGACTAACAGTTTTTTGTTTTCATCATTTTTTTTTTCATTGATTTCATCAAATGAAACTATTTTTGGAACAGCGTTATAAGAGCGACTTTTTAGTACAAAGTCCCAAAATTTCTTAGGTGTCTTAGAAAAATAGTTTTTAGTCCATTTAACAAAGGTTTTAAAACATTTTTTAGACTCATATTTATATTTTGCATGGAGGAAGAAAAAAGCCCTATAGTCAACAGGGTCAAATGTTGACATGAAATTTACATGAGCTTTATTATTTTTACGATGCACCAAGTCTTTAAGTTCCTTAGATACCTACCCAGGAAGAAATATTAGATTTAAAAAAGTGAGATATAGAGACTAAAAAAACGCAGAAATGAGTTGTGAAGAGTATCAGTGAATGTGTAAACAGCAGAGTTTAAATCACGGTTGGATAGTGTAGATATCCAGTCTTAGGATGACAAAAAAGAATTATTCACTTTTTTGAATGTAAAACTCGCCCACAGAGATTATATTAATAATAATAATTTTCGGTTTTTAAAGATAAGTGTTCATATAATATTATTTAATAATAAATTATTTAATTTCTTGGTATATTGGAGGTGTGAGGGAGAGGCAAGTTGATAGAACTACAATAAGTACTAAACTAAAACTATTACCACCCCATCAAAATCAGTTGTTATTAGATTATTTAAGGAGAATACGTGAAATATGTGAGAATGTTTACAAAACATATTGTAGCCCTGGTATAAAAAATTCGTTGTTAAAAAATACGTTAGAAATTATTTAGAGTAATTCATGATTTTTTTGTAACTAAAAATCCGGAATTTGTAACTTATTTCTACCCGCTAAAACCAGTTTTTTTATATCTGGATGCCAGAGTACACATACCACGTCAGCATCCGAAATTTTTAATAATCAATTTAGGATCTTTAAACCGGTGTCAGCAGCTAGAGCAGAATATTCATAATTTTTACAATCTAAAATCTGGAATTCAAAACTTAATTTTAAACCGCGAAAAACGGGTTTTTTTAATTTCCGCATGCTAGGTAAGCATAGGTACTTCAGAACCCTCTTTATTAAAACGCCAAATACGGGTTAAATACCTATAAAAATGTTTGTTAAATGTTTTTAATTATTTATAATTACCTATTTAATATTATTCATTATGACTTATACCTTATTACTTTATACATTGTTGATTATAATATGAATGTATAGATAAATATGTTAGCATATTGTAAATTAAAATAATCATTAGTAACCTAATTTAATTAGATTTATTTATTCAAAATATTATATTTATTTTATAAGATATACTAGAATTAATGAAACTTATTATTAATAACATATTATACCTATCTAGTTACTATATGAATAATTAACTTCTAAAGGTTTTAGATCCATGGATTCAATAATAATTTATGGAATATATTTTTGTCTATGGTTATGAACTGGATATTTAATATTAAATTCTATACAACTCGAAATAGTTTACATTTAAATCATTGATTAATGTTATTTTTTATATTGTAAGGAATCGTATAATATACAAATGATTTAATTAGCTTAATTATTAAATGACCTACAGCCTATTTAATAGAACGAGAATGTTAATGAAAATTCTAAAGTCTTACAGTTTTTTATAGCTTACTGTATCGACACAGCTATCACAACTATCGATATGAATTATTTTACTATTAAGAAATAAATATTATAAAAAATAAACAGTTGATATTATGTTATTATCAGTATAGCTATATAACAAAACAAAAAAAATTTATAAATATTGAAATTAATACCAATTAAATGTTTATTTTTGATTTAAATAGTATTCTAATACTATGCCAATATGGTACTATGCCAATAACTACGTGTTGTGTTTTAATTATACTTTTTCATTACGCTATTACCTAAAATGAAAACAACTGTAAATTATATTTCTAAAATGATACGATAAAATGTATGCCAATGATTAACAATAATTCAAAAACAATACAATAAAATTGTAGGTACGTCAATATTTAACAATAAATTTACAATAACATTTAAATAGTATATTGAAAAAAATATTAAATTATTATGTAGGTATCTGGTATACTTAGGTATCAGTTTATATATATATACAGTTGTTTTGAAAATAGATGTTTTGATCTCCGCGTAAAGCAAAATACAATTTATTTTTGAATAATAATAATAATAATAATAATATTCGATTGATAAAGTAAAAACTAAGATTATATATTATTATCTTTAGCGTTTATATATATATATATATATATTAAAATAATATAGTAGATACTGTGTTATTCGATTTTATATTTTTGATATTTGATCACACACAATCAATCCTCACAATTGCATATATATTATATTTTTAAAGAAATGATTTTATTTTGAACAAAATATTACAGTAGAATAATTAATAAATGATTCAATGCTTGAAAAGCATATATTAAGATAATATAATTAAAATAATAACAATAAATAAATAAATAGATAAGATTCCAATGCCAGCAATAATAAAATACGAATTAGAGGACGTGATATCCGTATTTGTTGTCTCCGTCTAACCAACTGATAATATACGAAATTTACATTCAGCATTTGTATCACAACTTTGTCATTTCTAATATTAAAGTAAATTAACCTATTACTAAATTTATAAGTGAGATTATCATCTGCGCTGTAGCGTCGGCTTTTTTGTAAGAAGATATAATTATTTTAAAAACTCATTAAAAGAGATATATTTTTCTTTAATTTAAATTTTGAAAAATGACAACGCTACGGCATAGGTAATAGTATTTGTATATAAATTTGGTAATAAATCAATTTGCTCTCATATTAAAAATGATAAAGTTGTGATACAAATGATGAACGTAAATTTCGAATATTATCAGTTGGTCAGGCGGAGACAACAAATACGAGTATTGGAGAACAGGGATTAAGAAGAAGAAGATAAACAAAAAGTATATTGCATGAAAACTCATCACGGTAAATAATGCGAACTCATCACGGTAAATAATGCGAAAAGGTGATAAATTAAGGGAGAACTAAGAGAATGACCAAGGTCCATGGCATAGTAAAAAATGAACTACGATTATGTGCCTAGATAAGGAGAGACCATATGCCAGGCAGAATAGTCGAGTGATGGGGAAGATCATTTTGATTGCCAGACATTCCATAAAAGATTTCAATGAATAGGTAGTAGATCAAAAAAGGAATTATTGAATTTGCATGGGCGTAACTAGCATTTGGAATTTTTTTTTTTTGGGGGGGGCTTGAGTCCTATCATAAAAAAATAATAACCCTTTCCTCAACTAACTTAATAAAATAGTCAATTCAAATAATAAAATTAGTTAATAAAATAATATTAAAACAAGTCATTGATGTAGGCATTTAATTTTTTTTTAACAATATAATAATCAGTTATATTTATAAATGTATTATGTTTATATACAGTAGTTTCTGGGTTTTCGGCGCCTTACCTTAGCGCTAACACCGTGCACCTAGCCAGCAGTTTCGGCTTGTAAACCACTGTGCAGCTCCTACTACCGCCATCGTGAGGTCATGCCCATCTAACTCGTGGTTGCCCAGAGCGGAGTGGGACCGGGCGCTCACCCGGCTTGCACAGGGGGCTCCCTGTCGTCCCACGGTTCCGTACATTTTTACAGCTACGGTTGGATCATTCAGTGATTCCCCTGATTGCCCGGGGGCTCCACATGGATTAATCAACCAAATTTACTAGCATGTGTGTAGGTGATGGTTGGCCTCATTTAACGGACGCTCGTCCGAGGGCCGTGGTCGCTACCCTCTGGTGTCGGCTTTAAACGGGATCCCAGATACGTTTAAATACCAGTACCTCGTGTGATTAGAACAAAAAAGTCCCATGTCTTTAAACATTGTTTTAAAATGTTTTTTTAATTTTTCAGGAGAGCGTTTTTAAAGTTTGTTTTTTGTCAGTGCATCCTTTGGAGGTGAAAACAATATGAATAAAACGCTAATCGATCATAATTATCATTAGATAAATATAGAAAAGTATAGAAAATTAAAAATTTGCACGAATATCTGATATGGTTGAAATCAAAGTTTCATATTCATTCATTGTGTATATCCTGTCTATTTTTTTCATAAAAAAAAAAAGAAATATTGAATTTGGAGATGATTTTATTCGGAAAACATGGTTCACGTATTCACGGTAAGTCGAGAATGCACCTTATAAATATCATTATTTTTTATTAATTAAAAAATATGGTAAAATAATATACTTCACCCATTGTTATTAAGATATCTTTTACTTTTTAACTCTATCGAATCGATGTATATTTACAAGGATAAAATTGTAATAAATACGGCTTTTTCTGCGTTTAGGACTGGGCAAATATTAATTATTATGGATATCACAGATGCATCTTGGATCTACTACAATAATCTAACACTAGTCAAGAAATGTTAAAACTCCGTAGTTGTTTTTTTACAACTGCACCTCGATCTTCATTATTGTTGTATTTATTTCTGATTACTGCACTTAATGCCCCACCATGCACGAGATTTTTTTAAACGAGAATATTAAAAAAAAAAATTACACATTAAATATATTATGTATACTCGTTTATAAAATACAAAACAGTCGCGTCACCAATTTAAACGCGTTAAAACAGTTTGTGATTATTGTGTGTCCGTGAACAATTGATTGTTATTAGTACCAATGATTGTATTAATGCCATGCTAGTATGTCACTGATGAATATTGCCCGAGAATAATATATAATAATACAGTATAATATATAGTAATATAGTATATAATAAATTAGGGGTGATCTTTTTTGGGCATATCTACGTAGCACATGTTCGAAGTCTGAACACTCTAAGATATAATTTTTACACGAAAGGTTGATTATTATTTTTTTCGGAACGGTGGAAGATTTTTTTCTCTAGTTCTAGTGATTTTATAACATGGAAAATGACAAGGCGAAAGGTAAATATCGTGCGATATTATATTAAATATTAATATTATATTATATACTATGTGAAATAGTAATGTAGAACGAGGTACGCATATGCAGGAGTGCAAGTTTAGGGGTTCAATCCTTTACCTCTCCGAAATTATTTTGTTTTTCCTTCGTAATAAGAATATTTATATAAATACAGTAATTGACTTTCATAGGTACATAATATATGACATATTATAATCATAATAATGCTTTTATAAACCATTTATTAGCTCTTCAATACCTATATAAAATATTTACATATATACGTACTAACGTACCTGAATATATAACCAACCATGGAAAACTCACATTTTTATTTCGAAACGGTTATATAATAGAAAATAATTATTTTACTTTAGATGGTGAAAATTCAGCAAATATCAATTACTCAACCTTTAAGTTTGGATAATGCTATTGAAATCGTTGGTAAGTTCGTAAAACGTAAATAATTTTAGTAGGTACCTATTAACCAATAAATGATGCAATTCATTCTAAATTTTAAGTTAACCGACTTCCCTACTCGTCTATTCCCAATTTACTTATAAGTTTAACAACTATTTTACGTTCATACTATATATATATACATAAATATTTTATTTTTATATTTTTAATAAAGTGATGTAATTGAAGAACCAAATTTTTATAATTAATAGTAAGTTTTTATGAAAATGATGTATAATACCTTTTAATAATTTAGGTTTTGATTTAATTCAACATTAATTTAAAATTTAGTCCAAATATTTTTTGTTTGATCAAAAAGACTTGTACTTGTACCTTTTTTTCCAAACAAAAAAATTGAAGATATTGACTTAAGATATTTTTGGTAAACACTGAGATTAGAATTCTCATTAGTGTCATTTAGAGGGGCTGGTTGTGCGACAGTAACACTTACTTAAAAGTGTCAATAATTTGTCTTCCATTAATACTTCAATGCACCATCATAATTAACATATATATTCATAATGTATTGAGAATATTAGTTTTCAATTATCTTTGTCTTGGTAATGTACTTATAATATTTATATACCTATATTTATATATATATATATATATATAATATAAACAACCCGGTTAAATGTTATAATATTGTCCTGTCTAATTTCTGGCATACACAGAAAAAACTTAAATGACACTCCTGAATATACTTTTGTCATTTAGATCACAAAATTAAGCAAAGAATAAATGCCAAAAGTTAACTTAATCCCTTTTTTCTTCAGACTAAATATTATAGGTTCCGTATAGACAATTTTAAAATATCGCATACGATCGCGCGTGGTATGTTAATATTAGTGTGTATAACCCGAGCTACCGTTAACCCGTATTATAACATTAAATCGATAACGTACGCGCAGGCACACGCATGTAAATGATGGTCGACGTTTCATGAATTTCTTCTAAATTTTACTCAAAAGTATCGATGTTTTGTCCATCATAGCGATTTATTGTATGGTCCGAATTAGATTTGGAAAACAGATTTTAATTAATCAACAAATTACAATTTAAACGACTCTTTGACTTATTCAATTTTTATATCCAATATTTTAATTTTTCGTGAACAAATATTTAGTAGTTTTTAATTTTATAAAACAATTTTAAGGAATAAATAAGAATAAATTTTCAAACAAAAAAAATTGAGTTTCTGTTTTGTTTTTGTTTTGTTTCTGTGTCGTTTCAGTGTGGACCCGGCATTACACAGAGAAAAGTTGTAGATATTGTGATAAGTGATAACACAACAATAAAAAAGAGTGCACTTCGCTCGTTGAATATCGGTAGGGGTGGATACACTTCGCTACTAGACAAGATACTTTTGGTGGATGTATTGCATTTGAAATCAATACCATCATTACGTTTAATAAAACGATTCTGAGCGTAGCTTCGGTGTACTATACATAAGATTAATATTAATGATGTTATTCAGTAATTTAAACATAATATCAAAAGAGTAATTGTAGAAAAAAAGGGATTTATTTTGACTTTATCTATATGATAAAACATTTATTTTAGAATAGCTTGATTTAATATATGTATATAAATATTACTGTCAAATATACATTTAGAATATTTTATTTAGAGTTTATAAAGAACTTTAGTTCCTATTTTAGATTTTCAAAACTAACAAAATATTGTAAGAACTCTTTGATTTAATTTTTGCATATTAAAATCTTTTATACAATAGTAACATAATTAAACAATCCATGACTTATAGTTAAATACAATTAAAATAATAATCATACAATATCCAATAATGTTTGATAAATTTAGAAATTTAGAATACTATAAATTGTATACATATATATTTAATAGGTATTACATTATAAATGTATACTTTGAAAGAACATTTTATGTTAAGTAGAATTTTCTTGTTTGGAGATAAAAATATTCCTTTAATTTATTCAAAATTTGACAAACTCTATATCCAGGGTCAAGGCAGTCCCGAGAGAGGACGTGAGGGGGTGTCTCACCCCCTCCAATTTCGGAAATCAGTCGGCAAAAGTTCAGTTGAAAAATTTAAGTATTTCAGTCGGCAGATAGTAAAAAAAGTCGATGCTCTTTTTTTTTTTGCTTATTCACTCACGTTTATGAAGTATTTTGGAAATTTAAGTTGTTTTTTTTTTGAAGAGAAAGAGATAATATTTTTTACATTTTCACCCCCCCTCCCTCTCAAAAAAAAAATCTTTCTTCGGGACTGCCTTACCCAGGGTTGCACTGGGCCCTCGGTTACATTTAGGCCCCATTGCTCATATTTGAATAATAATATTTATTAATAAATTTACGGACCCGATATTGATTTACTAAATAGATGATTATTATTTCTTATTTTGAATCAATCATAGTTAATAAAAAATTCTAAATGACTGGTCTATTTTTGAAATCTGTAGGAGTACCTACCTCTATTTCCATATTTTATTTAATATGTTCCTATGTATCACTAATCACTAATCTTCCACTATAATATTGGGATTAAGTTATAATTTTTAGTTTTATTATTACATTGTATACTATTGATAAAATTAACAACATTCCAGATTTTACAGCTTACCACAAGATTCTTTAAAAGTGACTAATTTTAAAATTGGTTTTTTGATCGTTTTGGAGTTTAAGCCTTAGAAAATAAAAATCTAAAACAAAAAGAAAGTGATGGATAACATCATTTTACTATTTTACGTAGCCGTTTTGATACTAATCTATATATATATATATATATAGATGATTTTAAGATACCTACCTACTTAAAAGGATGTTTAAAAGTGATTTTTAAGGGGGTTCTGTATAGGCATTTTTTTAGATATTTTAGATAATTGTAGTTAATTATTTTGATTATCTTTATATAGAGTATGATTTTGGTGATAGGGGACACAGAGGGAATAGGGAAAGGCTAGAAATAAAGTTAATTGGGGATGTGGTGGGAGAAGTGGAGAGGTTCAAGTATTTAGGGTCCGTTGTACAGAAAGATGGGGGTTTCGAAGAGGATATGAAACACAGGATTAAGTGTGGATGGATGAAGTGGAGAGAAGCGTCAGGTATTCTGTGTGATAAAAGAATTCCTATTAGGTTAAAAAGTAAATTTTATAAGGCAGTGGTGAGACCTGCAATGATGTATGGAACAGAATGTTGGGCAGTAAATAGAAAGATAGAACAGAGAATGAGTGTCCCTGAGATGAGAATGTTAAGGTGGATGAGTGGAGTTACTAGAGAGGATAAAATAAGGAATGAGTATATCAAAGGTAGTATAGGGGTAGCTTCGATAGTAGACAAAATGAGAGAAAATAGGTTAAGATGGCTAGGGCATGTATTAAGGAGGGAAGAGACTGAGGCAGTAAGATTAGTGAGGGAAATGCATGTTGTTGGTAAGAGGGGGAGAGGAAAGACCGAAAAAGAGATGGGGGGTGTGATAGCGAGTGTTATGAGGAAGGTGAGAGTAAGTGAAGAAGATGCGGGAGATAGAGTTAAGTGGAAGTGTAGGACCAGGGTGGCCGATCCCAAATAGTTGGGAGAGAAGGCGAAGGAGAAGAAGAAAAAGAAGTAGTTAACTATTTTGAAAGAATGTTTTATGTTTATTAATTGTTCTATTTATTTTAAAAGGTTTTTTCTTATTTATTTAACATATTTTTTATTTATAGGTGCATTTTTGTTAGGTACTGCATGTTTTATTTTATTATTTATTATATATTTATAACAATAATTGATATTAATGAAAATCCTTATTTTGAGTATTTTTATTTATTTATTTTAATAATATACTATATTATACTATTAACATAGGTATATCTTTTATAATTCCATATAAAAATTAATATATATATGAATTAGTAATTGGTACGAGCAATTACGTTTAAAGTTTCCATATTACGCCGACAAAGTAAGAAGTTAATAGTTATCAATATTATCATAATGTAAACACTATACAGCATACAATATTATATTATAAAGATATATATTGAATAGACGTAAGCGTAAAATATATATTATCTGTGATATTATATAGATTTATATGTATATAATCTATATAGGTAGGTACTAGCATAGATTAATAATTTAATATTTAATCTATGGTACTAGGTAGTAGCACGTAGTAAGTATATAAAATAAATAACGCAGTGTACTTGCAACATTATACGATTTAAAATACTGTGAATTAAATAAATATAATAATCAATATAAATATTATAACGTCGGTAGTCACAGGAATTCAAATTTACAGAATTTAAAATTTTTCATGTACGATAAACTGCCTATATTATATTCCTTAAAAAATGACCAACTCAAATCCCCCTTAACGAAATAATTGGATCTAAAGGCTATTTAACATGCTTAGTTTCACTGTACTACTGTGCTAACAGACTAAATATTTGGTAGATGGGTATATTGTATTTGCTGTGGCCAGTGTTGGGAAGTAACGTAACGGACGTTACTTGTTACTGTAACTACGTTACTTTTTCGAGTAACGTAAGAGTAACTACGTAATTATCTGTAAGTAATTTGGTAAAATAACGCGTTATATATCTATAAATTAAAAATGAAATTCATTCTAATAAATTCGCCTAAATTTACCAATGGCCCATCATATCTGCGAAAAGTAGATATTTTTACGATTGTTTGATTTTATATAATAAGTAGGAGTAGACGTGATATTTAATTTTATAATATTTGACTGAAGATTATCAGAAAAAAATAAAAATGTTTTTATATTTTATTTTATTATTTTCATTTTTATTATTTACATATTTACATTATTTACATATTATTTAAAAATGTTGAAAGTAACGTTATTGTAACTAGTTACTTTTAAATATGATGTCTTATGCCCGATTTTAAAAGTTCTATATACCTAGTTAATTTTCTGAATATTGTAAGGAAAATTAAAAGTCAAAAATATAATTCAATAATGATTAAATGTTGTCTAATGTTAATTGTATTTATTATAACGTAATCATGATCATTTTTGTTATAAAAAAAAATAAAAATATTAAAACTTCCTTTCGGCCTACATGTATGATGTAGGTATAGGTATTATAGGTACATTTACTACATTACACTATATACAATTTTTGGTTATTTTTGTGATTTAATTTTTTTAATTTAAATTTTCTTTAATACGATGTCGACGAGTAGTACGTACATTTCTCCAGCTCCCCCCATTTAGATTTTGGAAATTTTTTTTGCCCAATATTCAGTACTAATTTATATGAATTTGTATGCCCAATCCCGGAATTTGTATGGCACCGGAACTATGAGAAAATAAGTGGATTTTAGTGTGGGGGGCTGTAGAAACGTTTCTCCAGCCCCCCCATCTTAAAAAATTACTTTTCTTGAATTTTTTTTACGCGAATATTTAGTATGTAATTTTTATAATTTATACGTCCAATCCCGGAATTCGTACAATATCCAAAGCATGAGAAAAGTTTATTTTAGTGTGGGAGGGGTTATAGAATTATTTCCTCCCCACTATCGTAAAAAATCACAATCCTCGAATTTATATATATCATATTACCAAATTATTATGAATCTTATTACTAAATATAACTATTCGACATCATATTCTTATATTCAGAATAATAATTAGGTATATGGTTTTTAAAAACTTGTTTTGGATCTGTAAATCACAAAAAAAGTAGGTAGTACTAGGTACGAACGTATATATATAATATATATTGATTTTTTTATATATATATTATATATATAAAAAAATCAATACATTTAAATATAGTTTTTTTAGAATTTCTGTCCAAAATAAATTAAAAAGACTGGTAATATGAAATTAGTTATATAAGTTAATTGTTCTAAATAGGTACTTATATTGTGTAAAATAAATATTCGATTGCTACTTTGATCGTATCTTTTACGATCATTGGTTTTTTTTCTGGAGATCATTGTATGGTTCCCAATTTTTATCTCTTCTTTTCACGTAAGCCATATAGTGACCACTTGAATGTCGTAATTGGCTTTTTCCACGACGAAAACATTTAACACCTCTTAGTTCATATGTAATATTCATATGATACCTATACTACTGGAGGGATATCACATAATTTTATTTGAGCCATATTTACCGCACCCGTACTTCTTTGATCAGAAATCAAATCTTTCTCTAAAATATAGAATTTCTATTTAAATGTATTCATATTTATATTTTTTTTTTTTTGAATATGTAAAATGTAAAAATTAAAAGCATAATAAAACAGTTATTGTTAAAATATTACATGTTTATAATCAATATATTATTAGTGAAGAGGGTACTAATGTCTATCTTGTATAGTTATTTCATATGAATACAAAATAATATAATGATTTTTGAATTTTTGATGTTATGTAAGAATTTACATTAACAATTCTTATTTTCCAAAAATAGAACATCGATAAATAAATGTATCTCTGATAGCATAGTTGTCAATGTCGTGTTGCAATTGTCTTTACATTTTGAGTTTTGAATTGATGTCCGTTCGTCTAAATATTGCTGTAATTCTCCAATTAAACCAATATCATTAATTTGATATGTTATATACATCATATCAAGTATTGTGGGTTCAAGACATGATTTATTTGAACATGACCTTATTACTTTGGCCGTAGGAAAATCGCCAAGCATTTCTTTTAATATGTGGCCAGCAGTAGTATCACATTCAGCCAAAGTAATGTTATATTTTAGTGCCTGAAAATTGATCTCCATACGGCTGATAATTATATTAGCTCTTTGACTATACGTAGATGATGATATTCCATTTTTTACAATATTTGACATAAAATTGAAAAATTCATCTTGTTGACTTAAATTTACTTTATCAGCATATTTTCTGCTATCGCAATAAGATACCTAAAATATACATTTACATTATTACACTAAGTATTTTGAACATTTCATTCGTAAGTTTTATAATAATTCATTAAATTTATTAATTTAGTTTTGTATTAAGATAGAACTTTTTTCATTTTCACTGTTTTTCATTTACGCTATTATATATTTGCTAATTTAATTTTTCGACATTTTAGCATAGTTCTATATTATATTAAATATATATATATATATATATATTAAATAAATATATATATATCAAAATATTTAAAAATATACTACTATACTAGAAAAATATTTGTCCCTGTTTATAATATGGAAACGAGAACGTACGAAAGAAGACACAATAATGGCTTACAAAATTTGTATGGAAGACCTAATATCCTGTCATATACTCATATAGCAGAAGCAAGAGGATGGAGTGGGTTGGACATATTTGGAGGGCAGAGGGAAAGACTATAAAACGAGTTACAGAAGGAAAAATTGTGGGGAAAAGACCTTTAGGAAGACCTCAAACAAGATGGAAGGACATAATAGAAAAACATTTAAAAATGATCCATGAAAACGTGAAAATGGAGGATGCGAATGATAGGGACCGATGGAAGGAAATAGTGGTGGCTGTGATGGATCTACATGGTCCAGTAAGCTACTAAAGAAGAAAAAGATACTATACAATATACATACACCTATAACTTATACAACTTTGTCTTTTCTTATAGTTATTGTTATAGAGATTTTTACAGATAACATAACGATAGTTCTATTTATTTTATGCTATCGAAAGAAGGACGGTAAAACACAGATAATTGTGTCCATTATATTGTATTTCTTACTAAATTATACTGCACTCCGAAAAAATCATTGTTTTTTTCTTATTGATATAAAGGCTTCAACAACAATAGTTATTAGCCTATTTGAAATTAGGAGAAAAAAAAATAACACTAACATTATTTTGTCTTATAATCCTATAATATAGAATATATAAAGTTACTGTTATTTTATAAAGCAATTTTGTTAATAAATAATATCATAAATGTATAACAATAAATAGGAGTACTGACATGAAATTATTTTTAATTACTTTTAAAATGTACTTAAATATTTTTAAATTGTTAGATATTTTTTTATTCAAACTTCTTATAAATTTCCTATATAATATAGAACCCCTAAAAATTTTATATGTAAAGTTTTCTTAAGTGGAATAATTGGTATTTTTTATTAGGTATGGATCCTTTGACCAAATCGCCAAACCCTTTAACTAAATCGGGTAAGCTTGTAAAGACCGGAGCACTCCTTCTGGTAGAAAATTTGTTAACAGAGAAAAAGAAAAAAATAAACATTGTAAAACCACTAGCTATCTCGCTCCGCTCAGAATCTAAAATGATACTAATACATAACTATTTTTGTATTACTTTTAAAATATATTTAAATACTTTTAAATTGTTGGATTTTAATTTTTCAAAAATTTTATAAAAATGACCTACACAAAACCCCTTAAAAATCGAATGCATAGCGTCCTCTTAAGATATTTAGGAGAGACAGACATAATATGACATACTATTTTTTAAACTTAATTTTTGAAAAGTAATATTATAAGCTAAACCCGAAACTTAGGCTACATACTTTATTTCTATCCCGTACACAAATATATATGAACAAATTTCTAAAAAGTTATTTTTTATTATTTTTTCAAAAAACTTAATTTTTTAAAAATGATGTACTATATCATTATACCTTGAGGGATTGAATAAAATAACATACATACTTTCATAAATTATATTTTTTCAAATGTATAGAAATATTATTTATTATTTGTTTAATTTGATTGAATTTTTGTTATTTAAACAAATTAAATAATCTGCAACAATATTTAACAATAAATTTAGATCACTAATGACACATATTTATAAATGAATCACTAAAATGATGATAATTTATTATTATAATACTTCTAATGGTTTTAGATCCATGGAATGAATAATAATTTATGTAATATATTTTTGTCTATGGTTAAATCCCAAAATAAATTGGGTATCTAATAGTAAATTATATACAATTCGAAATTTTTCACATTTAAATCATTGATTGATGTAATTCGTTATACATAGTATCTATAAATTAAATAATTCAAAACAAAATGCCGAAAAAATTAACATATTTTCCGATACCAGGATTTGGAAAATTTCACTATTACATATTGTTTATTTGTGGAGCTATTTACGCGGCAAGTGCCTTTAGCATAACGTCAGTATCTTTTATTCTACCGTCAGCCGAATGTGACTTTCAGATGACTTCTGTTCACAAGGGCATATTAAATGCAACTGCGATGGTAGGTACGTATTATATTTGTGGCATTTAAATTATTTATTTCACAGTCAATTATTTTTAGGGATGGTCATTGGATCTTTTATTTGGGGTTACGTTTCGGATTCAAAGGGTAGAAGATATGCATTAATTCTTTGTCTGATGATGGATTGTTTATTCAACCTCATATCCAGCGTGTCTCAGTTTTATCCGGTGTTTTTGTTTTGCAGACTGATGAGTGGATTCGGGTAAAATAATTATAAACCACCTGAATATAATACCATATAATATATTATAGTATAGTAGTATACATAGGCGTGCGTTTACGATATTACAAAGTAACATATTATTTTTGAAATAGTCTTGGTATGCACTCATTGAATAATAAGGATATTATTTTAATTAAATAAAAAAATTACCTGAATATATGTATTCCAAACGCACATTTTCTCTAAAAGAAATACATAAGACATTTCTGAATAAATGGCCAATAAATTACAATGATGATCATAATACATTTAAAATATAGCATAATAATTGTATTTAAAATATGTTACAATCTCTATAATATGCGTATGGGAATTTTCTAAATTGACTAGGTATATTAAAATTAAAGTTGAGAACCCCCCCCCCCACAAAAAATACATAGATTCAATAGTATTTACTGAACAGAAAATTACCAATGAAATCAATAAATGCAAGGAAATAAATACAATTTTAATGTAGTTTATACTTTTGTATGGTACCTACTCTCTTACAGCGGTGAGGGTATTGACATTTTTTTGTTATTGGATTATCATTTATTGAGAAATCTGCATTAGGGATGCACAATTAAATCGATTATTTTACAATATGAAAAATCGATTAATCGTTAATTCGATTAATCGGTAGGTTCATCGATATTTCGATTAATCTGATTTAAAATAATCAATTTAATAAAACAATATTTGTGATGATAGTTATGACAATAAATAAGTATTGATAGTAGATACGTCAAAATAATATAAGGCATTAGGTACTACTCCATTTTTCTTCATAGATAACTGTAAATTGATGAATTAATAAATATTTAAACAATACACCGATCAACGATTAATCGATATAATCAAGAAAAGTTTATAATCGATAATCGATAGTTTGAATCTATATTTGCGCAAACCTAGTCTGCATACACCTATATAAAATATATATATATATATAATAAATAATAATAATGTAAAATATGTCATATTATTTTATTAAAACTACTTTTGCATTAATATATTGTTTAATGTTTTTATAGTGTGTCTGGTACTACAGTACTTTTTCATACCTAGGCGAATTTTTAAACACCAAGTATCGTGAAAAATATTTGTGTTAGATGGAAATGTTTTGGACGAGTGGTAGAATAATAATTCCATGTGAGCATAAATTGTTTTTATTAAAATATAGTTAGGTAAAGTATTTCAACGCCATTATTTAGGGAACAATTTCTCTTAATATTGATATTTATAAATAACAACTTTCTCCGCTTATTATTAAGAACAACCACCCATTTTATGCTCTTATAAATTCCAGCTTTGATATTCAGTACTTTAGGTTTTTGATTATATAAAGAAATCCTCACCTTCCTTGTATTGTCCAATTAATAATATTCCTGGGTCTTATTTTTGCTCTCGTTTAAAACAATAAAGTGCACCAATAAATTAGGACTCAATTCACGATCTTAGAATATTAATTTTAGTAAATTATGTGGGATGCGTTTGTATTTAATGCTACTAATAATTGAACCAGACATAGTGCTGCACTCTATTTTACCAATTCACGAAAAAAAAGTAATTTTGCTAACATATAATTTATATGTATGTATGTATGTATATATATATATATGTATTTAAGTTATAATATAGTTGGTACTTTATAAAGGGTATGTTTTGATTTTGTATGTAGTGTACAGAAGTATAATGAAAAATTATCATATTTAAATTTCCATATGTATGAATATACGTTTTAGGGTAAAAGGAATTAAGTAGGAGTTTTTGAGTAGAGTAATTTCTAATAGAAAACTCATTATAATTGGTACAAGTTTTAAAATTCTTACCACATCTATATAATGATAAGTATAGCAAATACTTGGTGTAAATTTCCAATTTCTGATATAATTTTCCAATTTATAATAACTTTAAATATACTTTTTCTTTATATTTAAAAAAATCACTAGAAAAATCAAAAAATTACCTCTCTAATATCAATGCAAATCAAATACATTCCTTGCTACACTCAAAATCTAAAATAATATATTTAAATACGAAATATATCTACTTTGATATATTTTAAATCTAATACCTATATGTATTTTATATTGAATATTTTATTGTTAATTTATTGTTTTGTACTATATAGAACTATCATAATATATATCTACTGAAAATAATTACAAATTAATAAGGAAATTCAACCAATAATAAATTAGTATTTTTCAGGTGTTGCATGGTTAATTATTCCACAAACATTTAGAATCGAAAATGGATACTTTCTGTTTAGGTCTTGGAATTTATTTATAATTATTTGTTCCCTTCCGAGCATAATATTGTCATGCCTAATGATGCGTCTGCCAGAAAGTCCAAAGTTTTTATTTTCTAAGGGTAGATATAGAGAGACCATCGATTGCTTGAAATTTGTCCATAGTTGGAATAATAAATCAGATGAAAAATTTCCCGTAAGTCAAATATTATTACTGATCCATACCATTTCTTTAAAAAACTTACTCATACAAATATTTTCACTGAAAACAATTATTTATTAATTTGATGTTGGTTATTTAGGTGATTTCTTTAATACCGGTATACGTAGAAGAACTGAACAATGGATTCTTCGGTGGGTTCTACGAGAGTACTGTTGGACGTTCACGTCGAAATTTAAAGTTGTAGCTATAATTACAAGTATCATACAATTTTGTGGTACTACCAGGTAAAATGAATATGAGACACTATTTATTTAACAAAATATAATGAAGAAAAATGTACGTGTTCTAAACCGGATGATTATTGTGTGTTCTATATGTGAACAGTTACTACATGTTGATGCTGTGGTTTCCGGAGCTGATGAATAGATTTCGATCGTATGAAACTTTGAACTTGGGTACCCAATATAAAGCGACTATGTGTGAAATTGTATCAGTCTTTACAATTAAACCCGAAGAGAATGACGTAGTGTGTGATGATGTTATCGATAATTCTGTGTACGTGAATATTTTCATCATTGCCATTGTTTGCATACCCACTGGTGTCTTTGTGCCAATGTTTGTCCACAAATTCGGAATTAAGTTTTTCATAGGTTTGCATATATTATAAACATATTATATTTATGATAATCTATGGTTTAAATAATTTTTTTTTCAAATAATAAAATTAAAAATAATTTGGAATACTATTGCATATTTTGTCTAATACCTTTACTTATTGAACAAATAATATAAGTCACAACTTTTTTATATATATATATATATATATATATATATATATTTATAATAGTGAAATTACATACCTAATATTATCATTTTTATAGCCTTGAATTGGAAAATTATTAATGATATTTGTTTCACTGATAGTGATAAGTTTCATCGGATCTGGCATTTCTGCAGCTGGCTTTTACTTCATTACGTCTTCAGTGGAAAACCTAGTCTTATCGGCCTTGTTCGAAGGTTTTTTCCAGTATGGGTCTTAGTCTAATGTTTTCGATTGCAGTTGAAATATTTCCTACAGAATACAGGTAAACTTCGAAATGATAAAATATATAATACCTACTCAAAATATATATTCGGTTATTTCTAGGGGTTTGGCTGTATCCATAGATGCTATGTTCGGTAAAGTAGGTGCATTTATTGGGAACATCATAGTCGGGGTATTTATCGATGCACACTGTATTGTACCAATTTTGGTGTCATGCTCACTTTTAATCAGTAAGCATATAATATACAACGTTTAAAATTAATTATACATAGTCAATAAATTGATATGTAGTATAAGCACCTAATATAAATTATAATTTAATCGCTATTTTTGTTGTTGAAGTTGTATTATATATATTAATAAACTTCGATTGCTTTATCGAACATTGTATTCGATTTTGGATAATAATATCCAACTATTTTTATAATTAAAGATTTAAGATCCTTGCAATCAAGTTTTAAGGTTTTGTGCACAGGCAATTCTATCAACATTTTAAGAGAAATTATAATCTAACAATTGAACATTTTTTACATAAATTTTTAAATTATTACTTTTAGATTTAATAAATAAAATTTAGAATTAAGATACTTTTTAAAGTAATCTTAAGTAGTCCTTGGTCGAGTGTATTTTTTTATTGATGTATAATAATATATTTTAATTCTGAAAATGTTAAGACTCTGTAGGTTCTTTACTAAACAATATTGGAAATAATTTTTTTATATTATATTTCATTTTCATATAACAAAGGTTTCAAATTAGTCAGTTTTCAAAAATTAAATACTCTTTATTAAAATTCATTATGAAAAATACAAATATTCTGTTTCCAAAATTCTGTAGTATAGAACCCATAAGATATAAATATTTTTTGTAATTTACAATTAGAGAATTCTATGTAATCTTAATTTTGTCAAGTTTTTAGTTTTAATTCAATGAAGTAGTACCTATTAATACCGATAACCTATAAAACAATATAAAGATAATTGTATATATATTGTAATAATAATATTAAGATAATTGAATGCAAAGTATCTATTAAATAATTTTAATTATTATAGTTTCAGGGTTGTTGGTGTTAACATTTCCGAAAACTGGAAAAACCAACATAAAATGAAATCATACTTACAGCGGTGGCTCGTTGGGTTCGCATAAGGTGGTGCACAAAAATCGTATGATTTGTGTGTTAATAAAAACAGTTTTAAAATACTACAGTACATACTAAAATAATAATGGTACCAAATATACAATATTTTAATAATATATAATAAAGTAAAAAATAAATGATAATAATATTCATATAATGAATAAATTCAAACACTTCACACTCGCGCACTTGCTCAAACAGAATACTCGCACGACTAGAAATTATTATTACTTTGTTTTTATGGGGGCATAGAGTATTGTTGTTTGGAAGATTATCACGATGGCGCGGCATGTGAAAATAGATTTGGTGCACAAATTAGAGAGTTTCTGCGGCCCATAATTTTGTTTCTCGTGTACAAGAAAATCACGTGACTGTAGTAGTGCGCATGCGCAGTATTCCCGGGATGTGTTTGCCGTTCTTGTATGCGAGATCGGGTGGAGTTTCTCGTATACGAGAACGACAAACGTACTTTGTAAACGTCATATTTGGTTAATATAATATAAGTTTTTTGCTTACAAAAGTTTTAAAAATTTCAAAATGGTCCAATAGGTAATATGTGTATATGTTGAATTATATATTATTATAATATTTTATATATTATTATTAATTATTATTTATTAATAGTTAATACACTAATATTATACTTATTCCATTATTAAATATTTAATTAATTAAAATTAATATATAACATATATTAAGTAAAATATAGATACATTTTAAATTGTTTTATCCCATATTTTTGGTTATTAATTATTATTTTGCCTTTTATGCATATAAATAATATAATAATAACTGCCTATACAATATGATATACAATAATAATACCATTAAGTAATATAACGTTCATGTGTTATGAATACATAGATAATAAAACTTATTTCAAGGAACAAACATATTTTCTTCCACAAGATATTCATCTTTAAATCCATACAATTCAGCCAAAGGCATGATTTTATCTAATTCTTGTTGCATATTTAATAATATCTATATACTAATAATATTAATATCTTAATATATCTATTTTGTAATTATATTATAATTATAATATAATATAGCATCCAACCAACAATACTAAAATATGATAGCACATTTTGTGATTACAAAATTAAACACACGTGTACGTTTCTTGTATACGGGTTGCAGAAACTGTATTTCGGTGTTTTGGTTTTCATGTACGGGAATCGGTTAACGATACGTTTCTCGTTCTTGTTCTCGTAACGTTTTACGGGTCCCAGAATCTCTCTAAAATTTAAACGAGAACGTATGAACATGCGTTCATGACGTCGTTCTTTCAAAACACTGTTTATACATAGGCATAATATAATATCTGATGGAATGATTTCTTTTAATTTATAATATTATAAATTTCAACCAAATTATATGATTAATTTACCAACTTTTTTGAAAATACTCGTATAATATATTAAAATATATTATACACTAATGTTATACTAATGTTGTATCGGTTAATTATAGTTTTAAAATAATTTTGAAACCTATTATATTTATAATTTATTACCTACTTATACTTTTATGCCTTTACTTTTAAATTTCTATTAAAAAAATATAAAAAGCTAAAAAAATACGTATTTTAAAAACAGACAATAAATTCATAATAATATATAATATATAAATAATATCAATATTTACAAGTCATTTGGTAAATATTTTGTTCAATGTTTATTTTATTAATTATATTTGTATACCCACTAATTTATTGTTTATCTACAAATGTGTTATAATTTAATTATGTACCTATTAATTTTATTATACAATACATGAATATTGATAAAAGTAATAATAATTTTCTGTAATAAAAGTGATGTTTTAAAAAACCAATTGCTTTCTTAGTTTTTAAATTAATCTATTTAATATGAATGCAGTGACGTATTTAGGATTTTATCAAGGGGGGGATATATGTATTGGAAAATATTTTAATGACCTAAAGCTGACTTTACTTCCTCACCTTCCATCACCTTACATCACCACATTTATCAAAAATGTGGCGGTCAATATTATTATTAGATATATACACAAATTAATTAAACTCATTTTTCCAAACAAATAATAGCGACTAATAAAGCATAGTTGGCATAAAGTCTGTAACCAAATCTTTTATATAATCACAAAAATCATTTTTATTTTTAAATTATATATATTTTAATTTTATATTCATTATAAGACAAAATATAATTTCCTATTTTTTAGACATAGCTCATCAATGGTCTCATCTGATGAAATTTGAATATTTTGATGACATGATAATAGAGTCAACCCATTTAGTCTACTCTAATAACAAAATGTACATATCTATAGTTATAGTGTAATTCAATCAAGATAAGTATTAAAGGATACAATTTTTACTTCTGTCATACTGTTCTTAAGATACAACTTAATCCTTTTTGAAGAAGAAAATGATCGTTCCGGCGTTGCAGTAGAAACTGGCAATGTGCAAAATATTTTGAGAAGCGTGTGAATATTGGGATAAAATTCTTTATCATAAATATCTAAAGCGTGTAATCCTGAGAGGAGAGTTATGTTTTCTATAAATACTTTATGTCTCCACATGTTCGATTCAGCAATAATAGCATGTTGAATAATTATAGGTGAATAAAACTCAATAAGCTTTTTAAATTTCTCTTTTTCTTGGTTTTTAACAATAGTGATTCTTGTTTTAAAATGCCATTAAATCCTAAGAAAATAAAGGTGATGTATGTAATTTTATTTTTTATTCATTATTTCTATTGTCAAAATGTTGCATACCTAATTACCTTCAAATATTGTTTTATGATTAATAAATGATTCAGTCAGTTGTATTGTATAAAAATCAATGTATGGTAAAAATACTGTGATACAATAGTATTGTTCAAAAGAACAATCCATGTTGCAATATCAACCCAACATTCCATGTTTCCTTCCAGGATCACCTCTAGCTCCCTGCTGCCACCATCTGCCACATCAGAACAAGGTGTGTTACACGTCATCCTTAGTTTCGTCACAATCCACGGGATTATCTGTCCTTTTTTATTCGATTCGTATTCGCTTTCTCTAAAATCATACTGTATATATTCTATATTACTTCTTTTAATCCTTAATAATTTCTCCTCGAGAGCTTCTCTTCACTTTCAATCTACCGTTCACTTTTACAAGACTCTCACCAACCAACACTATATCATCTGCAAATACATGCAACATGGTACACCATCCT
>JAIPRL010007412.1:0-23607 GCA_025469235.1 Pemphigus obesinymphae
TAAAGTCCCTGGACTGTTTTTCTCTTTCCTTAGCCAGCCTGTACACTTCTTTTTCCCCTTCTTTAGTTCCTAACCTCTCATACAACTCATCATATTTCTCTAATTTAGCTTTACTCACTGCACTTTTGCTGCTTTAGATAAACTTTTATACTCTACCCAATCCTCCCTCTCTCTGTTTTTCTGCGATTTCTTAAACTGTATATTTTTCTTTGATATTATCTCCTGTACTTTTTCTGTCCACCACTATGTTTGCTTATTCTGTGGCATATTACCTCTACTCACGCCCACGACTTCCTTAGCAACTTTCGTAATACCCTCTGCTACCTTTTTCCACATTTCGTTTATATTCCCTTCTATGTTCCACATTCCTGTTCCAATTAGTTTTCTTATAAATACTTTTTTATTTTCACCCGTTATGTTTCCGCCACCTAATCCTAGGTTCCTAAACTATATTTTTCTTTTTGTACACCCTCTTTTTCCTACACCAAATATCCATAACCAATAACCTATGTTGTGCTGTCACACTTTCCCCGGGGATCACCTTACAGTCCTTATACTGTTTCAAACCCCCTCTCTTCCACATAAAATAATCAATTTGTGATTTGTTCCATCCTTCAAATTAAATAATATATAATTATTTTTAACATCTTAGTGTGAATAATACAAATTTAGTTTTTCTTTTCCGAGAAAGGTGGTGTATTTATTTGTGTTGACTGTAATTTCCATTTGCTAAAATAGTATAGGTAATGATAATTTAGATTAATTTAGATGTGTAAAAAATATTTATTTTAATTCTTCAAATAGGTAACTATATATAAAATAACTTCTTCTACTCATATTCTTTGAATATAAGTAATATAAGTAATATCTAGATTATATATATATATATATATATATATATATATATAGAGTTCTACAAATTTTTATAAATTTACAAAACTATGAAATACATTTATTGTTTCATCGATATATTATTATTATTAAAATGTATTATATAATATATATATATATATATATTAATCAATATTTTCGAATTTTTTCAATGCATTTCCTTTAAATATATTTTTACTTTGATAATCTTGTTTGTATGTATAGAATTTATAAATTTAAGCACAAATGACATCTTGTATACTTAAGTCGTGTAAATAAATATAGATATATTGATATATGGTAACGTTGTATAAGAAATTATACTCAATTGCACGGTTTTCTCAATGGAAATAGTTTTAGCATTCAAGTAGTACTAGATCGTTGTACGCAAACTGTGATTAATCTAATACATAAAGTTACAAACGTGCTCAATCGTATTTCACCCTGAAATATTTCATATCACCATTTATTCATGAATATTATGATTTGTATGATTTCATTTTGAACAGAAATGTAATAACAGGAATAACATTATTATAGATATGTCATAGAACAAATAACTTAAAAAATATTCTGTCTTCCATAATAATACTTTTTTTTTTTAACATAATATGTTATCTGAAAATGTATTTTGACTAGATGTACTAAATTAGTAAACACGTATAATTATATCAAATATAAATTTTGTTCTATTAACATTATATCATTAGAAATACGATATTGACAAGTTATATTCTTACTGTAAAATACACATACTATAATACAGAGTTACATTATATCTGGGTGTTGAAATTTTAGCTTTAAAAATATTGTTTAGTATTAAATGGTTTTATGCTTTTTTTTTTTTTTTTTTGTAAAACTATCTACTAATGATATTTAATGTATTTTTTATATTTATATCTATATCACTGGGTACCTATATATATTATAATTAAATTATAAAAACCCTTTATGAACAATGAAAAAAAAAAATGGCGACAGATGAATAGTTTATAATATTTTTCCTACTACTTTACATATTTTAAATTCATACATTATTAAAATAAAAATTTGTAATGTGGCAGGAAGAATATTTCCAACAATAATTATAGTCTTAATATATTTATACACTTTTAAAATAACTTTAACGTTAATATAACAGTTTTTCTTTGTGAATGAGAAAAATATTGGAATAATCGAAAAATTACCTTTACAAATTAAGTATCAAGTAAATCCAATTTTCTATCAATAGTTCTCTTTGCTTTAAAGTTTTACTAGGTTTTTACCCGAAAAAAACTTTGCCCTTACATGTTTAAAAACATGTGGTTTTAAAACAAATACGTATCCTACTTTGCCCAAATTGTAAAACGTTGTCAATTATACTGAAAAAGTGGTGTTTTAATTGAAATATCAAAGTGTCACCACCCGCTATAAAACAGGGATGATAGAACGCGGCTTTTCTGCACAGAAATTAAAAACTTGCCCAAATATTAATTACAGTTTATAAAAATTATTATTTAGGTACTTTACAGTATAATAAAAACATATAATACACATAAAAATGATTATTATTTTAGGATGATACGATAAGATTAATAAAAATAAACTAAGTGAAACTTCGAAAAAATGTCCTTTGAATTTAAGTTAATTTATATTCATTCATATTTGTAGGATAATTTAATTTAACTCAATTCGGTTTGTCTTTTTGTGAGTAACATCCTTTTATTAAATATATACAATTTTAAAATATAACGAATGACCTTATAGTTTGTCTTTTTAAAAAAATACGTGCCGTATACAAAAGAAAACTGATTTATTACCATTCTCTTCCAATATAATGACTTATTATTAAAGCATATATTTAGGTGTTTATTGTGAACATAGATACGTTTTATTACAAAAGAATTTATATTTTACTATTTTTAAGAAAATTTGTGATAAAAATAAATAAATATTAATTGTAATTTATGAAAGTCTATTATTTTTTATTTATATTTATACATTTAAAAATTAATCTTTGAAAAAATATACCAGATTTTTATTTTTATCAAGATAATTGATTCACAATAACGCCGAATCAATTGTATACCTTACCATATATCAGGCGCCATTATTTTTATTATTTTATATACATATGTATAGTTATCTCTACACATACTAAAAATTATATTGTTTTAGTATGTATTATTGCATATAATCATAATATATAAAAACCAAATCGTTTGTTTTTGTACATGTTTAGTCGAATAATTCAACATCACTCGTATACACTAAGGAAATATTATCTTATGTATTTATATGATATTAAAGTATTTAAAATACCTATAAATATTCACTATTTATTTTCCTTTTACATTTTTTGTACGATTGATATACCCATCAACGTTTCTAACCCAGATATTGGTATTTGAAAATATTTTTGATAGTCTATATCAAATATAAAACTTTTTTACCCTAAAATAAACTTCACTAGATGTCTGAATATGGTATTAAAGTTTTGTATACATATTCAGTAAAATTATAACTAATATTCATAAATTTATATAATGTTTGAAATATGTGAAATATCAATTTTGTTTACTATGTCATTCAGTTAATATATAAATTAAAACATATTCAATTAAAAGGGAGAATAAACTTTTCCATCCGTCTATTTTTGTACATTTCTAATTTTAGATTGTGAGAGGAGCAAGGGAGCTAGTGGTTGATAATGTTGTGTATTTTTTTTTTCACTGTTAATAAATTTACTACCAGAAGGAATGCTCTGGACTATACAAGTTTACCGGTAGAAAATGTCATCTAGTTGGTACTTTTAAGAGATCTTAATAGTATTTTAATGCATAAGGAAAAAATACCAACAATTTACAAAAAAACCACAAAAATACAAATTTGGCAAATCGAATTTTTCATTTATTCGGAATTTTCAAAATAATGGCTTTGAAATCTTGAAATTCATATTGAATATTGAATTTAGTATAATATTTACGTTGATTAAAATATTTTTATTTTTTTTGCAATTTTGAGATATTTTTAGACATATTAGATTATGAGGATTCCTATTATGAGAAGTCCTAAAAATGTTAATTTTGGATTTTAAGACCTGAAAATTGTATAGAATGTTAAATATACCTTGTTCCAACTAGATTAAAAAAATGTCGAAAATCTGTAATGAAAATTTTTTTTTATACTTATTTAAATTTGTTCAACAAAGTTGTTAATTTTGAAGTATTTAAGTCCAAATAGTTGATAATTGGGATTTTAAGACTTAGAAAAATTTAATATAATATTTACAGTGCAATACATAATCTAAATTAAAAAAAATCGACCGAAAAAAATTATTTGAGATTCTGAGCGGAGCAAGGGAGCTATAGTGGTTGTACAATGATGTTTATTTTTTTTTCTGTTTATACTTTTCTATCAGAAAATGTGTTCCAATCGTTTTTCGATTTTTATAATAGTTTTTTTTTTTTTTAATCTGTAAGGAAAAACTACCAAAAAATAAATACGATAAAAATACGATTTTGTGGAATCGAGATTTTTCATTTCTATTTATTCGTAATTTCAAAAATAATGACAGTATATATAAATATGTGTATTTAAACTAATGCCTACGTTCTACATAATTTACATTCTTGAATTTGATATTAAATTTTTAATTTAGTAATATATTTACGTTGATTAAATTTTTTTTATAATTTTGCCGTTTTGGGGTATTTATTGATATTTTACATTTCAATGATTCTAGGTCCTAAAATGAATAATTTTGGGTTTTAAGACCCAATCATTTTATTTAACTTTAAATTTATGGTACTCTAATTAAATTCAAAAATTCACGAAAATTCACAGTCACAATTTCTGTTTTAAGTAACACTCCATTTAGTGTAAGTGTTGTTTTAAAATTTTTAATACTTCTCCCCTCTTAAGGATAGATTTACCGTCTCGTATATCATGTTTATAAAATTTCTCTCCTCTAACTGTTACTGGATTATTTTAGCCCTTAGCCCTTTCAATAATAAATCTTTTACACTAATTGATTTTAACATACTAGTTACCAGGAGAACAATCAGAATAGATGATTTATTCTTCTAATTTTTTTAAGGTTGAATACAGATCGATTTATCTGTTTAGATCTATGATCATTGGCATATTTTTAAATTCATTCTCTATTCGGCTGATAACTCTATCAGGCAAGTAACTATAATTAATTACAATAACATACTCACACTCAATCACATGTACTGCTGGATTTGATCTTACGAGAAATACAGACTGAATGTTTAATTATACAACTCACAATAATAATCACATACACTGAAGGTTAGCTAAGAATCGGCTAAGTTTTTTTTCGATTACAATATATTAACTAAGATTATCTTGTATTATAAGCTTCCATCCCTTACAAAATTAATTCATAATACTATTTTATATAGATAATATAAAATAAATAATAATATAATTTTATATTTTTACATTTTAGGAAAATACTTTTCGACATTCAAATGTATTTTCAAATTACATTAAGTTACTTTAGCTTTATGGTCACAATATTAATGGATCGTACATTTAAAAAGTTAGTTAGGGAAAATCGGTATAGCTCATTAAATTAAAAGTTCAATGTTATAATTAAATTTATTACTTTGTCTTGAGAAAAAATATATATAACACCATTATTTGGGTTGTTGCATATCTTGTATTTATACAATCTTGTAGTGAACTCGAATTATCAATTAAAATCAACTTTGATTATATGATAGCTTAACGGTTAAGCCTTAACTCATATGATTGTTAAAAAAATTCATTCAAATGTCCTATTATCCTTTAGTTATCATTTCTGGGAATTTTTAATTACACTTTAATAGTTAGTGCACATAGATTTCATTATAAATGTATTTTTTGGAGTGAAGAAATTATTCAAAATGTAATTGCTAAGAATGCTAAGAAAGTACATTGCCATATTATAATAATAATAATAAAAATGAATTAACGATTTTTCTACATTCAAAAAGTATTAAAACAAACATGAATAACCTTCGACAGAGACTTCCATATAGATTTCGAAAATAGATTTTATAACCATGGTTATGGTGTTAAATTAATATAAACACAGACAATTTTTTTAAATGTTCCTAATTCGGGCTGAAATATGTTGCCAACTATCCTGCTAATAGAATATTTATATTATGTCATTATATTGAGGTAAAATTGAAAATTGATAACAAAAGTATTTAAGAATCCGATAACTAGTTAAACCAACATCTAAAATTATGTAAGAATCTATAACATGATAACTATTCTCTTAGTATAGAGTAAAAATAAAAAGGATATTTTTATTGGATTGTTAAAGGAAATATCATTATGTTATCTATAAATATTAATGTTTTAAATTTTATATTTAATTTTGTAAAATAAAGCAGCTGTTATGTAAATAAAAATATATATATTAAAAATAAATTCATTTAATTTTAGATTTTTAGTAGAGCAATGGAATAATAGTGGTTTCATAATTTTATTGATTTCTATTTTCGTGATACGTATATAATCAGTGAATGTGACCATATTTTGCAGTAATAAATATTTTAAACTTTAAAATATCAAAATGAAAATGTATAATTTCCTATTTCGTACAAATTAAATACCATTTTTACCACAAGTTTATCCTTGAAATTATAACACGATTTTATATAATATAATTTTATGATACAATTATTAATTTTTTTTATTGTAATGATATAATATATATCATTACAATAAAAATATATTACATTATATTACACATATATATATGTAATATATAATAATAAATTTCTAATCATATATATAATTATGACACAACAATATTTTAAAATTAAAAAAATACGTTAATATATATAATTATATAATAATATATATATATAAGGTACAGGTGTATATATTTTTTTAAAAGTCAGTATCGATTTTAAGTTGATATACCTATAGTTATTAATATACAATGGTCACGTCAATTTTCTGTCAACTGTTTATCTTTGATAATATTAGAAAATCGTAGTTTCCTCTTTATTCTTAATTTGTATGATTCAGTACAATATAACATTCTATGCCTATCTAAACGGTTGTTCTATACACCCGTCATGAAATTCGACGAGTATAAATTGAACGTTATTAAAATATTATATAAAAAGAAATATTCAACAAAATATTATATTATAATTTCGTAAAAATGTGCCACGAGTTGTAACATTGCTCTTTTAAAATATACAAATAAAATTTATTAGGAATCGCACACTTTATACGCTTATTTTTTTCGGAAATTATTGCCGTCGGGGATAACTTTCTCAGGTCATTTTCGCAACCGTGTTTTTTTTTGGGGGGGCGGTATGATGCACTCGTATACTATAAATTATAATAATAAGACAATATATTCTACACGAAATTCCAATTAACTTTTCCCATTATTTCTTCGCATTTAGTGTCACACACACACATACATATACACATCGTATATTTATATATATAGGTATGTATTACGAAAAGTCAAAATTGACAGATGAAACCGTCATCATGGAGCAAAAATAAAAATAAACCAAAACCAAAACGATTTACATCCTCGTCCCCATCCCGGGAATGACATTAAAATTTATAGGTCGTTTAATAGAAAGACATGCTCGGCCGGGGTTATATCGTTTGACGGTTTGGCCGGTTGTAACGGAGTGTAGAGAGGCAGCGCCCTTCCTCATTTAATTGATTCAACCGATCAATCAGCCAGTTTCTGGTCCCGGCGGAACCACCTCGACTGCAATTTCCTGGTCAGTTTACCCTCTACCCTAAAAACTAAATATATACTACAGTCGGTCTTCAGCTCCCATTCCATATAGTAAACCGACCTTCCCTTCGTTCGAAATCGTCAGCATATAGCCTCATTTTTTATCTATCTGTGTGGACACTTCCGAAACAGTTTATATTTCATATTCTTTTTTTTTTTTTCGTTTTCCAAATTCTTCTCGTTCTTTGTATCTTGTTTCGTCTCTCTATTTATATATATATATATATATACATATATATATATATTAATAAATAAATAAATATATATATATATATAGGGTGTCATGCAGAGATTTGACAAATTCAATAACTTTTATTGTGTTAAAAATTTTCAAGTTTTTTTCGTTGTAATCATATTACTAGAGCCCTGCACTACAACTCGTATATTTTATATTTTATTTCTATTTTTTTACAAATAAAATAAAAATAAAATTTTTTTATTAAAACTTTTTTTTTATAATATAATTTAGCATTTTTTTATATTTATTTTATAAAATA
The DNA here is from genome assembly GCA_025469235.1 of Pemphigus obesinymphae. NCBI lineage: Eukaryota > Metazoa > Arthropoda > Insecta > Hemiptera > Aphididae > Pemphigus > Pemphigus obesinymphae. Next base: position 8,146 of record JAIPRL010007412.1, read on the forward strand.
AATATATTGAATTCTAAAAATATATTAAAACATTCACTTATTTTATTGTTAGTTGTAAAAAAATAAAATAAAATATAATAATTGTAACGTAGAGTTAAATGTTTTAGTAATTATTAGTTATTACAAAAAAAAAAGAACTTAACATTTTTAACAGAACAAAAGTTGTACATTTATCAAATTTCTGTGTGACATCCTTTATATATATTTATATATATTATATTTGTGTGTGTGTGTGTGTGTGTGTATACATATATATTTATATGGATTTATATATTATATTCTTTCATTTATTATTTTGGTTTTACTGCGATCATCGACTACTCGGTGCTTTGGGAGGATCCGTAAATGATATTCGATCATTTTTACCTCATGTCCGAAATGACGACGTTGATGACCATCGGGAAAACCACCGAAAAATGTCGTAAATTTACTTTTTGGTTACTATCAAAAGTTCTCCTCGAAATCATACGCAGACATATTATATATATGTTTGAATTATCTTATATTCGATAAATCAACAGAATAAGTAAACTATACATTAAATTCTAGCTGTGCTCTATGTGTAATTTAAAAATATTACATTTCTCATTATTTGTGTATTAGATGATCTACCATAAAATAGTGATCTGTATCCATATATTTTATCACATATGATTTTCATATCTAAAAAAAAAATGCGATTTGAACCATTATTTATTTTAGTCCTTATTGATAATTTTAAATATAATATTATTTTAGTAAGTATTAGATTATAGATAAAAACACTTTCAAATTTATTACTTCAACATATAAATGTTATGTGAAAATATTTAATGTACCATATTTTGCTTTTTTTCCAACACATACTTCTAAAGTATATCGTTTGATGAAAATATATACCTTGTTTTGTGATTTAAACTTTTTTTTAATAACGTTTGAAATACTATAGTTACTTTCTCGTATTATGCTATGATAATGATAAATAAATAGATCACCAACTACAATTAAAACAAAACAGCAAATCACTTGCTATAGGTATATGATTACAAATATTGCCTTTATAATTTACATTAGATTTAAATCATTGAACCTATATAAATTATATTTTTGTTATAAAAAATGACATTTTAAGAATTGTTTCATACAAGAATCTCCAATGAGAAACAAAAATAAAATTATATATTTTGTTTTATTTATTTAAATCTAACACATAAAGTAATAAAAAACTAATATATAATTAAATTTTAAAATACCGACAATTTTAAGCATTGTATGCACTTTTGTAACAAAAGTGACTTTAGGGGCTTAAACTTTGTAAGTGTCAAAATTTAAGTTTTATAATATCATAAATTCTTCCTAATACTTATATATTGTCTAACTAACAAGTATGTTATTCTTCTTGTTTTCTTCTGTACACCATTTGTATAAAGTCAGCCAATAAAAGTGCTTTAAAAGATAATATACCAAATTTTCTAAAATATTTATCTCAACAATAATTAAATGTATGTTAAAAGTATACTAATATATTATATACTACTAATATATTATATTATATTATTCACCAAATTATATAAAAATGTATTGATAAAATAAATATTTTTGTTTTATACCTTCATGAATTAGCTGAATATTGTAAAAATTTTAAACTCCCAAAGACTTTGTCTCTAGAATATTAGTGAATATACATTTTATAATAAGTTTTATAACTCAAAATTAATTTTAAATATATTTTTGTCTGTTCTTATTAACAGACATTATGGTTTCACAAAAATAATAAAAAATTACTACTTATACAGAAGTCAGAACTAATTATAAAATATAATTGGATGTATTTACAAATTGTCCTTAGTATTTTTTTATATAAAACTTCTTAAAAACTGTTTATGTGATATTCTATTAAATATAATGATAAGGTTTATTCCCTGCACGGCCGTAGTTAAATCAACGAAATGCTTTTTTTATGGTATATTTTGTTCCTTGTACACTCTATGTTTGCAGAACATTTAACACACCGACTGTGATGGTCTTATCCCTGTAAATCATTTCCATACACCCTTTATATTATATACATATGAATATTGTACTGTGACTAGGACTTAATCGTACGGAATACAATATATATATACGTCATATATGGATAGTAACATTGGCGAACCTAAAGAGCTGCCTGACCTTTTCCATTTAAAACACATTTGCCGCTCCTACGCGGCAAGCGTAAGCCTTTTGATGGAATTCGGTAGGACGAATAAAAAAATAAATATATATATATAAATATATATATAATAAAAAAACTCTTAGTGAAGACACATTTTGAATACAAACATTTCAATCGAGTCCCATGACAAATGTACCTTTTTTTTTATCTCGAAAACTACATATATAATATATAAATATTTGCACGGGCGAGAACAAGAATTGACCCACAAATGTCCTCGGTCTTTCTCTGGACGCATTTCTCTTTTGGCATCGTATCCGTGGGAGAACGAATGATGTAGAACGTCGCGCCTGGTTTCTTTAACGATCCCCAGTTTTTGTACGTACTCGTTTTCGGCTATACAGATTTATACAACTCACGAAAATCCTAATGTATGTATTTATGAAACGTGTATCCTTTAACATTTATATCATAAGAGTAGGTGCATTATACTACCAAACGAATAAAATGCCGCGCAAGATATGAGACCTTATCTCGTGTATACTGCAGAGTGATGTGAATTTTCAAGTAACCGCGGTATCATAACCGTGATAGAATAATGTAAAAAAATAAATATTTTTCAGTATGCGTATTATTATACTACATTTAATACAATAAATTATTGTGATCACATTTTAAATAAAAGCCAATTGAAGAAGAGTGAGTGGATCTACTTTAACCGACAATGCTGGATCACTTGTAGTAGATGTATTGAATTTTAATGCTATAGTAAATCATTTATTTCAGCATTACGATTCTGGAAAAATTTTGATATAATACATATAATTTGGAAAACGTCCATAATATGTTCAGTGCCGATATTTATTAACTTATTAATAATATGTAAGAATACACAACATATTATGTTATTCCAATAAAAAATACTAAAAAGCCCACTCTGCAAACACGCTAAATATCAGGTTTTTATTGTTCAATAATAATATATAAAACGAACTGTTAAAATTTAAATTTAATAACTATTAATATATTATAAATTAACACTGTAATAGGTAATGGTTATAAATTCTGCGGTATTTTCGATAAAAATAAATAAACAATAAAAATATAGATATTATTAGAATAATTATATATATATATATGTATAGTATAAATAGTAATAATTACTTAAAATGTTCTAAAAATGAATGATTAAATTCTAAAATTAAATGCAATCACAAAAAATACAAATAGTACACTATAGGTATATTATATTTAATTAGGTAAACTAATATAAATTATAAATATTAATATTGATAACAATGACTACAAAAATTAAGCACCGAAGAACGGTCGTTAAACCCACTATTCTAAGCACTTTACGTTATCTTGTTCTTTTCATAGAAACTATGACAAGTGACGACAAATTGCAAGAGTAGTTCCAAACTATTATAACGAATATTAATTATTAGTTACTATTACAACTGTAATGAATTGTAAGAGCAGACGGACGGGCATTGTCAACGGATAAAAATGTATCTATAATTGTAAATAATAACCCAAAACGTTATGGAAAACCGTAAAAAACTTCTATACATTTTCAAATAAATACAATTAAGTTAGACAAAATGTAATAAATAAAAACAAGTTTGAAAATCTCACACTGTGGGCGTGCTAAATTCCAGATTTCAAAACAAAAAACATACAAACACTTTATCAAAATAAAAATATAGAATTCCATATATTATTTTAAAAGAATATGTTTAAGCTAATAGACGTATGTATAAATACCTAACTAAGGCTCATTAGTTCAATACAAATTTTAAATATGGATATTTACAGCAATAAATTATAAATACAGACAAACTTAAGTACCTAAGAAATACGTGTAATATAAAATAAATTAACCAACATGTAACTATGTACTCGTAACTATGGACAGACTGACAGACTGGCAGACAACCGAACACAACGAGGATATAAGGTAAACTTTTGTTTAGAAAAATTAAATTGATTTTATAAAGGTTAAAAAGTGATTTCAAAAATTAAATTTTTGTTTAATGTGATTTCGTACTAATATTAATATTGTATTAAAACATGTTCGGATATTTAAAAAAATTGAATTTCATGATAAAAATATTATACTACAATTCCCTAAATTACACAAAAAGAATAAAATATTATATAATATAATGTAATATACAAAGTTAATATAGGTATATATATATTATATATATATATTAGGTATAAAATACGTATTCTGTAAAAACTATAAGTTTATTGAGTGATATTTTTAAGAATTATATAGAAATCAATGTTTTGGATGTTAAAAAATGTTTTTTCAGATATTTTTAGGTAGTTATATACATAGTATTGACTGTATTAGAATATATAGAAATAATATAATTAATTAATTAATATTAATTATACACTACTGCTTAAGTTAAGGTAAAAAAAATAGAATTCATTATAATATTATTATCGCAATATCGTTTCAATAATATTTGACTAAAAACATGTATACAAATGTGTAATAAAAAAAGCATACAGATTTATACGAATATTGTAAAAGTAATTATACTTATGAGGTGTTGTACACAATAAAAGTTGAACATACAAGGTGTCACTCTAAATCTGAGTTTCAAATTCAAGGTTCCGCACTCAATAGGTGTTGAACTTATGCTATTTTCATAATAACATATTATAATTATAATAATTATATTAGTGACACCGATGCCCATAAATTGCCTATATAAGATCCCGTATTTTTATTCGTCTTTTAAAGTTTGTAACTATTGTGCTTATAGTAAATTTAAGGATAAATATCCGATAAAAAAAAAACACAAACTATAGGTATTTCATATTATATTATAATTATTACACAATCTAAGAGTCCACATATTATATCATAATAATAAACGTGTTTTCTTTGTTAATTATATGTGTACCCATATAAACTAAATTAATATAATTAATATAATAGAAAAATAGAAAACTATATTGTAATAATTATTGTAAAATTTTGAACGTAAAACAAATATAATTTCTCTAAATATTCAACACTTTTCTGGAAAGTGACTTTGTGAAATATACAGGTGTAAAATTTGTACTTAGAGAGTTCAACATAAAATTATTTATCAAACACAATTTATGATATACATAATTTTTCAGTTTAACATTTGGTTAAAATGTAATAATGTATTATTTAAAAATTTAGTAACTTCAAAAAAATTCGAATTTCGGAAACCATAATTTTTAAATATTTTTATTTATAAATAGGTATTAATGGAGTTCATAATAATTTAGTAATATAATTATTTTAAATGTATACCCAATTTTTGAGGACACTAAAAAATTTAAATTATTTAAATTAATTTGACCAAATTTGTTTAATATTATAATTTGGTTTATCCTAAAATTTTATAATAAAAATTATAGTTATATAGCAATTCTACTATATATTATAGGAATTTCTCCCAACATTAATTATCAACATTCCCATAAAATATTCGAAATCAAGTATTTGAATAGGTACTTTTAGATTATTTATATGGTATTCAAATACATATTTTTAGAGAATTTAATATTCAGTTAGGTATGTATGATTTCAGATTTATTTCAATAATATTTTAAATACAACTGGAATAATTGTAATATATTAAAATGTTAATAAAAATGTAGTAGATTTTATATAATTTCATTGTATGCATATAATAATAATTGTATATTATACATGACAAATATATATATATATATATTAATAGTTATAGTAAATTACTTATGTAAATATAACTTGATGTATATATATATATATATAATATATAATAAATAATAATAATAATAATAATAATATATGTATAATTGAGAAATAATTAATTTGTAACATAATTTTATTAAAATACTATTAGTTATTTTTAATGTACTTTTTGTTAATATTAAGAAAATAATTTAAACATTTTTTAATGAAAATAAAAGTATATTAGTATTTAATTAGTAGTTTAAAAAAAACTATAATTTACAAGACTTGTTGTAATTTTGTTTTTATATAAATATTGTGTTGAAATTTCAGATTTTTAATTAAAAATAAGAATTGGTTATATTATCTGTACAAATGATATAAATTGTTTTGTAATTCGTAATTAATTTTCATAACTGTAGATTCTGGTATCTAATGTCAACAATTGTTTCGTAAATTAACTTTTGAAATTCAACGTATTCGAATATTCGCAATCAAGAATTGATTTTCACTCAATGGTACATCATAGCTACCATATGGTTTACTTTGTTGTAACGTGTGCTTGCACAGCCAAATACATCAGTTCACATGTTTGATTTTTTTTTACAAGCCTATTATTACCAGAGACCGGTTTATTAGTTATGTGCCTATAGTCGAAGTATAGTGTTGAATTTCCGTTTAGAATAATTACTTACATGGCTTAATTTAAACGTTTACAGAATAATTTTCAAAATTGTCTATGGAGGAAAATATATACCGTTTATAATTATAGATCCTTATAATGGCATTCAGTGTAAATGGAAAATATAAAACGATTATATAAACAATATATTAAGACTAATGCAAGAAATGTATATATACACCTATTATTTGGATATTTTCCCATGGTGATTTATTACTGCAACATATACCCAACTGAATACCAGTATGAAATATAAAATAATTTATGTCAAGACGTATCTATATATATTATGTTATTAGAATACATTAAAATATACATAATTTACAATCAACATTTTTTTATTTACATAAATTAAGTCTATATTTAATTTATTTATAAAACTATATTGTAATGATATGCGTGCACGTCCTAAAATTATAAATATTCCTCGAAAAGTAAAATCTATTATAAAATTATATTATTTCATAAAAATGTAATACTCATATGTTCAAACATATAATAATTCCAAAATATTCATGTATTCAATTAACGCATTATCATTATTTAGTATATCCAGCGATTAACATAATATACGTAACTTAAATACGTCGCGAAACGCATCACGACATTTGAAAATGTACAAACTACCATATAGTCGAAACATGACTCATAATATCATATCTTCTCAGACCGAATACGGCACGGCGGCGTACAATTGATAAATCTTGATATCAATATAGCACGATTATCAATACACGCCGACGTCGGCAGTCATAATTCGATTATATTAATTAAGAACCACCCCTAAGGTGGGAACATGAAACATTAGATTATTAAAATATTGGCTGGAACTCGCCGACAGAGAATCTTTCTCTCGTCAGTCGAGTTTTTTCGAGTGCAAGCGATTTTTCTCTTCTCACCAATATTTCTATACAGTTCTTCACTTGATCTTACTTGGATATTTGATTTACGTCGATACCCAGCATAAATACCAATTTAAATTTCATTACGCTCAAATTCGTATCATTATAATATTATTTCGAAAGACATTTCTAAATAATATTATAATAAGTAATCCTTTACAAATTGCCGTCAATATATTTCACCGTCTATCATAATTAATTTATACATCACGACTTCGAAAGGCTCCATATTCTGTTTGCGGTCAACCTACATTATTAACCAGAATATCGTCAATTCGCAAGTCTACAGTAAAGGTAAGTGTGTATCGTTTCATTAATTTTAGCTTTACAGGTTTGTCTTTACAGGTCATAAAATATACTATTAGTTAATGTACACATAAAATCAAGCAGCTTTTTACCACGCAGTGGACCATAGTGCGTATTTTAAATATTCTTATTTCTTCATATTCTTGTCGATTCTCTCGAACTTACTTATTCCGAGATCCCTTCTAACAACATCAGGAGGTAGGTTATAATTCTTTAATAAAGGTTAAGAGCACAAAACATAATATAATTTTATATATTTCAATATTAACATTAATAGGTACCTATTATTATAGCACCTATCCAAATATTGTACTACCTATTCAATATCTCAACATTTTAATATTAACATCTATAATACATTAACTCTCCCAACCTGTAATCTACATTAATACCTCTTTATCCCTTTATTTTTGAATTATAAGAATATTCATTATCTTAGATTACAAACTAGTTAAAAATCGTCTGCTTTACAAATGATATTTTTTAGTAAATTTCATCTTCAAGCCTCTATTTTTTGTTATTAACTAAACAATTAACATCTCACGTCATCATTTATTGAATTTATATGAATAATATTATAATACTTATAGTAACAATATTTCATTATAACGTTATTTCTCTCTGTCTATCCGAGTATGTATGACGTATTTCTGTTTATAATTTGTTTGGTCATCTGAATTATTATTATTTATATAATATTATTATATTAAATAAGTAATTATGTTCATGAATTGATTTCAATTCTAACATTTTCTACCTTTTTATACGAATAAAGCTAAATGCAATTTAATATTATCCTTTTTATACGCTATATTTGTTATTTTTCTTAGTATATTAATTTTATAATATATTTAGTTATATCCTTTATTGACTTTTCAAAGAATTGTAATAATTACTAAAACATTATTGCATATTTTTACAATAATCTTATTATAATACATTTTTTGTGTCCATGATAACTAGTATGGTTATAAATATATAATATTATTTGAAATAGGTAACCTATTATGATATAATAGTCGGTTGTAAAGCCAAACATAATTAACAAAGAATAACAAAAATGTCATAAACGGCAGTATAATAGTGTTAGGATTATGAAATATATACCCAATTTTTATTTTTTTTCATGTCATAGTATTGTGCATAGTATACGAATATACTATATATAATAATAATTTTACAATCGAATAAAATATAGGATTATGCAAATAATGATATTGATTAATTTATATCAATCGAGTCCAGCAATTGTTTTAATCGATTTGGTATACCGTTAGATTTTTTAGATTTAGATTCCGAATAGTAGAACGAAAATTACGAATATACAAATGGGAATCAATTGGTAATTAATATAAGTGTAGTAAATAATATTGCGGAGAGAGGAGTCAAGTTGATTGAAGATTATAACAAGCTGATAAACCAAAAACGAAGATCAGAAGCAATATTTACTGCAAGTAGTAAACGAGTATCATCAGCGATTTCCTTATTGTAATAAAAGCACCTTGTCCAAAATCTTAAATAATGTAAATTTATAAATAAAATGCAATTATAACAAAATCTATTTATATTTCACATTTTATTCTAAAAATTTTATTAGAATATTATATTATTAGATTATTAACGTTGTTACACATATACTCGTACTACAACAAAATATACATATAATTTTTAGTAAGTAGGTACCTATACTTTTCATTATGACCACTAACAATTTTTTAGTTTAGTATAAAATAAATACGACTATTACAATAAAAAAGTGAATCCAATGCAGTATATAATAATTAACTTTTAATAGAAATTCAAAACTTTCATAATTTCTATATAAGAATCTTGTTCTTTAATCTGATATTTCGTCGTATCGTCAATCAATATTATTCCAATATATTTAAATAACCGTAAAATATTAATTTTGTTAAATAAATGAAATATTCGGTATTTTATGATTTATGTTGGGAAAGAATAGATTTATGAGAAAGTTGATGATTTTATTTTTTATTAAAAATATAAATACTTGGTAAATATTTTTTAGAATAACTTACCGGACTTGACTGATAAAAAATTCTGAACTAAATTAATCCTGAATACATGTCTCATATTGGAAATTAAATCACTTATAACACTAGAGTTATAAAGAAAACAAAGTTAGGGAGGTATGTCATCAATCAACTCTTATAGTGCTCTCTGAATATTAGAGATTAATATTTTCCCAATTTTTCCAATCCTATGTAACATTTCTCTCTTTAATATTTTTCTGCTTAATATTATGTAGATGTGTAATAATTTTTTTGTTTAATACCGTTCCAAAATATATATTTTTATATTATATTAACCTATAAAGTTTGATTACTGATTTTTAGATTTCTGAAAAAAATATTTTCTGTTATTATTCCTCAGAAATATAAACTGTTGTCCAAAATTGTTTTGTATTATTCTCTTTTATTTTATGTCTTCTCACAACTGTGCCATCATAATTAATAATATTCAATAAATTAAATTTAAGAGAGTGACCGTTAAAGTTTCTGAAGTTTCGCATATGCCTCACATACGATTTGAATCGGGTAACCGATTTCCAAAATTCCCAAAAGTCTCCGTGTAACTTTTACTACCGCTGTCAAAATTCGGTAAAGCTATACCGTATTGCAACCATAGATAGATCATTGTAAATATATTATCATTACCTACCGTATGTGTGGCAGATGTTACGAGAGTGACACTGACGTTTTGTATATTATTCATGGTTACTATATATGATTACTTTGAATCGTTAATATTTTAGCGGGAAAAATTATAGACGACATACAGATAGAGTACCGTATATGCGGTTTTGTGTGCTTTTTTTTTTAAGCTACTCATTGGTGTATATAGTCACAGAGGTCAATCAATTAATAAACGATTTAAAAAAAATAATGTACTATTGTTGTTTTAAAAATACAAAATATATCCCATGTATTATACGAATATATGGGGTTAAAACTGTTATTTTCGTATAATTCATTTGATTTGAAGTTTGTATGTATAATATATAGTTTCAAACACATATATTTGCGTATATTTTATTTTAGCTGTTAGATTGGTGTGTGTACGCACAATAGGCCAAGTGTAATAACTTAACAGATAACACGCTTTCCATAAGCCAAAGCACGCGATTTCGGTTTTTTACCCTCTTTTTTTTTTTTGTATATGTGTGTGTGTGTGGGTTCTTTAAATACACATACAATTTTATACGTTTTGCTGAAGTGTACTGATAAATTTAAAAAAAAACCGATACCATGGCCCAAAGGTAATTTTCACAAACCCAGATAAATGTCATCCTTTATAATTATATTTGGAACGTAACCCTTTTAGTGTTGCGACCACCTAAAATGCGTACATATATAATGGGTAACCTTCCTACATGTTTTGGTACGACGAGACCATCCTGTAAAATACCGCTTAATAAAAATTATATAAAAACGATATGTGTGTGTGTAGCCCCAAAAAGGCATATATTTAATACACTATATATAAAAATAATGTATAAAAGTACGAGTTATACGTATATACCTGGATTATACCGAGTACCGATTTTTCCTTTTTTTTTTTATTTGTCTGTTTTATTTTCAATTAAAATGAAATGAGTACCGAAATATGTACGATATATTATGCATTTTTTACGTCAACCCTATTTCGATTTATAACAAAATATATCACGACAAACTAAAATAATATAATGATAATCACAAATCCATCAATGTCAATGCTATGATAAAGTCGTATTTTAGCCCTGTACCAACATTATATCTGTAATATATATATATATATATATATATGTGTGTGTGTGTGTGTGTGTATGTGTCCTGTGAAGTGTAGGTCATTTGATTGAACGTCGATTGATCGAATCGTTACGCGATCCAAACGTATTTTTTATGTGAATATTTGAAATTGACATACAGGATATTGAACTTATATCTAGACATTCTGAAATATAAAAAAAAATTATTATTATTTTCATTCTTTCGTTTAATATAAAAAGTTTCAAGGATTTATTTTATTTTAAATATGGATATTGAATATACTTAAATAGATAGTTGTCTTTTTTTATTCTTCTACGTATTTTTGGCTTGTATAATACAATAGCTATTATAAAATATAAAAATTATCCTTACTCGTAGATATTATATAAGTAATTAATTTCAAAGAATACAATTATATTTTATCATACAGAAACATAAGTATATTTATACATATAAACAAGTTAGGTAGTCCACCCAATAAACTTGCTAAATTCCTGGTTTTTATATGTATATATTATTTAATTTATTATAATATAAAAAAGAATATACTAATTCCTTAATAATTATTTTTATTTATAACTTTATACAAATAATACAATTTTATTAAAAGTATAATATGAATAACACATACTATATATTTTCTAATTAAATGTTTAATGACGAATAAAAATTGTTATACAATTATAGATATTAGTGTCTAACGAAATGAATTGTATGGATAAACGGATGAACGTTAGGAAAAATACACTCTTTGATCATTTTTTATTACCCAACTTCTATCTGCTAGTAAATGTAACCAAAAATTTGTAAAGATAGTTAAATGTCAAATCAACAATGTATCTAGTTACTATGTACAATGACACTCAACCTTTCATTAAATCATTTCCAAAGTTGCACTCGTTCATGATACATAGATTTTATGAAATCTGTCTCAATAAATAAAATATCAATACTAAGACATACATTTTTAACCAATTTTTAGTAAAATTTTTAAAATATGTTTAGATACCGGGAATTAAGCAAGTTAAAAAGTGTGTTTTCAAAATTATTTAAATTGTACAATAAAATAAACATGGACAAATATTGCAATATATTAATAATAATACTATTTTCAGAATTATAGTTAAAATTCTAATATACACGTTGTTTTTTAAAAAAGTAAAATTTTATTTAAATGACTTTAAAATAGTATATAAAATTAAGTAAATAGGTAAGAAAAGTCTTATGAACTGGTTTATCTTTAGTTTAAATAGGATTTTACGTATTCATATTAAAATACCACATCCGATTCATAAAGCATTATGTTATCTATTGTCTAACTTTATTGTCACATGAATAATAACCTCTGATGTACTTACCGCTTCACCAATGCAATTTTTCATATAATATTATTTCATTATTCTAGAATCTAGGAGGTCATAATTTGACATACCCGCTGAGTTATATAAATTTTATGGGTCTCGAACATTGAAAATTGGCGTAGAATTATCTATTGTATAGATTGTACACCATACATTAAATACATTAAAAATTAAACAATGTTCTGAACAATATTAAAGCGAATCATTCCAAAAGACGGCGAAAAAGACTTTATTGAAATTTCCAACTTAAAACCATTACCAGCAAATAGTTGCATCAATAAATGTACTTTTATTCATGCATAAACGTTACTTGCCTTTTACGAAGATATAATTACGATTTAATGTATTATAATACACGTAGTACTTGGTGGTTGGTTGTATTGAAAATCGATGTAATGCATTGGAAATAACTAAAAACGTATGCTAATACTTACATTATTATTCAAATAATTGTTTAAATAGTTTTCCATGTCTTGCTCAAAGAAAAAAAATATCGTTTTAAAATTTATTTTGAATTATGCGCTTTGTTAAAATTAATATTTAATCAATTTTTTTTTAATTTTAATTTTAAAAATACTAAAAAATTATAAAATAATTTTGAGCTGAGCTCAGTAGGTATAATATACAAGAATATATAACTTACTGTAAAAAAAACTGTATTTTACAACGTCCCCTCTTGCATTAATATGCGTTACTTTCAATGAAAAATAATTTTGTGAAAGAATTAGAAATATATATTTTAAGAAAGATAGAAAATTAAAGGGCAATAAGTAGTGATAATAAAGAATCTGGGTTTGTTTGAATTGGAAATACTAAAAGTAAAAAATTAAGCTTTAAAATATAAATTAAATCAGTGAGAATAAAGAAATAATTACTAAAATAATAGAAACTACAATAGAAATATTATGGATGAGGCTAAGAATACCTCATCGGTTTCCTCATGCTAGTCGTAGAAGGTTGTGTCAGGTCGACAGCCGGCATGCAACTTGTCAAAAAAGTATGAGAAGTCTTAAAAATAATATAGGCAAGTTTTCCCATCTCGGAAAACAAAATTGCGTACTTGGGTGTGGAGATAGCCTAAGGGATCAAGTGACCAGTACCAGTCTGACAGCGGCTGCGGTAGCCATTCCATCAGTTATATGTGCGTGTCTACCCAACGGCCGTGAGGGTAGGTACGTGGAATGTAGGAACATTAACAGGTAGGAGTAGGGAGTTAGCAGAAGTTTTGAAAAGGAGGAATGTGAATATTTGTTGTAAGCAAGAAACAAAGTGGAAAGGGGAGAAAACAAGAGAAATTGGTGAGGGGTACAAAATCATGTATTCAGGAAAAACTAGTACAAGGAATAGAGTAGGAGTGATACTAGATGATGAAATGTAAGGAAAAATGTTAGAGGTGATCGGAAAAAGTGATAGGGTTATTTTAGTGAGAGTAATATTAGATGATAAGGTATTAAATATAGTAAGTGCGTATACTCCACAAATGGGATGTGAGGAAAGTCAGAAAAAGAGATTCTGGCAGGATATGGATGAAGTAATGCAAGGGGGAAAGTGTGACAGCACAACATAGGTTAATGGTTATGGATATTTGGTGTAGGAAAAAGAGGGTGTACAAAAAGAAAAATATAGTTAAATAACAAAGGATTAGGTGGTAGAAACTAACGGGTGAAAATGAAAAAGTATTTATAAGAAAGCTAATTGGGACAGGGATGTTGAACATGGAAGGAAATATAAATGAAATGTAGAAAAAGGTAGCAGAGGATGTTAAGAAAATTGCTAAGGAAGTCGTGGGCGTGAGTAGAGGTAATATTCCACAGGATAAGCAAACATAGTGGTGGGCAGAAAAGTACAGGAGATAATATCAAAGAAAAAAATACAGTTTAAGAAATGACAGAAAAACAGAGAGAGGGAGGATTGGGTAGAGTATACAAATTTATTTAAAGCAGCAAAAAGTGAAGTAAGTAAAGCTAAATTAGAATAATATGATGAGTTGTATGAGAGGTTAGGAACTCAAAAATAGGAAAAAGAAATGTACAGGCTAAGGAAAGAGAATAACAGTCCAGGAACATTAGAAATGTTTTATGTATAAAAGATAAGGATAAGAGGATGTTAACAGAGAAAAACGATGTGATAAAGAGATAGAAACACTATTTTGAGAAATTATTAAATGAGGAATTTCCGAGAGAGGCAATTGATCGGGTAGAGTGGAATTTGGGTATGGTAGATTTAATAAGGGAAGATAAATTGTGGAGTGCTGTGAGAAAAATGAAAAATAAGAAAGCGGTGTGACCGAATGGAGTACCAGTAAAAGTATGGAAATTATTAGGAAGTTTAGGTATACAATGGCTGACAAAGTTCTTTAATAAGATTCTAGTAGAAGGAAAAATTCCAGAAGCGTGGAGGAAGAGTTGTGTTGTACCAATATTCAAGGGTAAAGGAGATGTACAGCAATGTGGAAATTATAGAGCGATAAAACTTATGAGCCACAGTATGAAGATTTGGGAAAAGATAATAGATAAAAGGGTAAGAGGTGAGACAACTGTTACTAGAAATCAGTTTGGGTTTATGCCTGGGAGGTCAACAATGGAGCCAATA
>JAIPRL010007413.1:0-23595 GCA_025469235.1 Pemphigus obesinymphae
TTATTATAGACAGTCCTAAGTCTGTAAAAATGGGAAGGAAAATGTTTTTTATGAAACCCAACTCGTACAGTAGACTGGTTTACACGGGACCCAACTCGTACAGTAGGCTATTTTACACGGGACCCAACTCGTACAGTAGGCTATTTTACACGGGACCCAACTCGTACAGTAGGCTATTTTACACGGGACCCAATTAGTGAACAATCTGAATCATGGGACCCAACTAGTATGCGCCGGCACGGACTGTACACTGTACACGGTACACGGTGAGCGTGGAATACCGCCTTAAGCCCGAGTGCACAATCTGGTTTCGTTTTTATCTGTGATATTAGCGGTATTGTTTGGTCATCTATGCGCGGTATTTTTCGAAAACATAATATCATCATCCATACTACAATAAAACGAAAACACGAAAGAATAAAGGATTTCAATTCACGTAGGTAAATCATGAAGTGATGTATAATGTTTATGTTGTACCTGTATGTACAAAAAAAAATAGGTATTTATTATTTACATTTTATATGTGCTGCACTCGTAGCACGATTTAAGATATAGAGGTTACACAGCGTCGTATGCGAAATAATTGGACAGTTGATACATAAAACAACTCCATGAAAAACAGCTGACCGACACACTGAGAAATACATACAGAGCTACTAGCGTAGTACAGTCTTAACTATGTCCACGAATATTTTGGCGTCAAATATCATTACATATTATTATAATTTATTAATTATTCAAATATATGTACGAAATTCACTTGTATTTCCATATTTGATAATTGTGTCCTGTGATCAGTTTACTCAGTATCTCATTAAAACTAAAAATATTTCCAAATTGATATTTCTCATAAACTAATGAATTTCCTATTAATTAATTTAGAATTGGAAGGAAATGACTCACCTACTGTGTGCTCTTTTTGACTTTCATTCAATAATGAACACTTGTATCTATTTTAACTTTGATAACTTTCAATATATAAAAATACTTTATTAAATCAAGAAAATAGGAGGTACCTCCTACCTACTAAAACTTTGGGAATATTTATTTTTGATTTTAGATTTATTTGTAAAAACCGAGGTTAAAAGGAGGAGACTATAAATACCATTAATTTTCCGAGTTGATATTTCTGGTATTTGTGTTGAGGTTTGTATAACCATATACTACCATTGGTTAAAATGTAAATATTATAATACGAATTATGAGTAACTATATATAGATTATACACACATCTCGTTAAATAATAATAAAATATTGGGTCTACGTGATTTTTTTTTTTTATCTCAAATCGCGGTAGGTACCTTCTATTATCTAATGTGAAATAGATAAAAAAATGTTGTCATGAAATAGAATATTTAACTACATTAATGGCCGCTTGGGCGCTAGGTGTACCATATCTCATATGAATTAATCAGTGATATACTTTGTGCATCAAAAATAAATGTTGGTTGAGTAACCACTATATCTTAAATCGTCACTCGTAGTAATGCCTATCGTGTTATGAATCGTACATTCACGGGTTCGTCTATATTATACCGTGGTAGATGATGGAGAAATCATTTTATTTATGGGTTATAACCTTTTTATTGAAAACCAATCGATAAAACGTAATAGAAAATCGGAAAATATAACCCCCGTATGTAGGTGAAAATTAAACCGGTCGTGCGTTATTTTTACGGGGCGACACTCGTGTGTTGTGCTCCATTATAGTATCTCAACGTATCTCGACAAAAATGTGCTGTGATTTTAAAAATAACGCTCGTGTGTTGCCTGTGTATAGCAAAATATCGGGACGAGACGCAAAAAACCGTGACGATATATATATTTTTCGAAAACGTCACTCTCCTATTTACATCATTTTATCGATGCGCGTAGAGTGGACGACGCCCCTAAAATTGTGTGTTGTGTACGGCACGCACTTTGTGTAAATTGCAATGTGTAGTCGGAAATTTGCAAAACTGTGTCAATGCAATTATGGCCGATTCTTCTATACATTTATTTACGTATTGTAACGTTGATGATAAAAATAAAAAAAAGTCGTTCCATGGAAAAATGGATTAAATGTGCAGTACGAAAATCAGAATGTTTTAGGGGTTGGCGGTGCACACACCGTATAATATAATATTATGTCGTCGCTATTTCACTATATCGAATGATCGTTACGCAACAATCTAAACGTTCGGATTTCCGTCATTCAATATAATTCTTTGTAACCGCCAATCGGACATATTATTATTATTATTTGAACGTCGCAGCGAACTTATCGCGGATGCCACGGATATGTGGTAGTTCGTTCTCAGAAAATCTTGATTGTCTTACAGCGCCCCTCGTAAGTTAACTCGGAAGTTAAGCTCCATTCATTCCGGTTAGGTTTTCAAAACACTACACCATATCGAAATAAAGTGCACGTAAAATTTGTCAATTTTCAAAAGTCAATCAATACTCGCCGATGTGCGTATACTAATTGATCGAAAAATCGAAAAAACATTCGGAATTCATTATTGATTTTTTCGAATTTTGATTGTTCCAAAACGCGAGCAGCATAATCTACGAGTATTTTATTAGCTTAAAGTCAATTTTCTTAGTCGACCAGCTTTAATTTATAATATGCTTTATCCGTAGTTTATCAATTAAATGACTTTTCGAAACTTAATCACTGAAAAGCATAATTTGTAATTAATTTGGTAAACTTCATTTTTGGTCATTTTAATTTAAGTTTAATTGAGTTTTCAAAATACAATGAATCACAACGGATTTTACTACCTACAGAGATAATTCAAGGGAAGGTGACTTGAATATTTATGAATATATATGCATACATGCATTATTTATTATATTGTAATATAATCGTAAGTTCCGGAAATTTTCACGCTCTTGAGAAGTTATCCTTAGTATATAGACCACCCTTAAAAAATGGTTGAACTAACAAATTTCGAATTTGTACTGATATATTTAACACTAACAATAGTCGTTATTAAAAACGGAAATTGAAAATTTTTACATTTGGATTACCAAATTTTCTGTTACATTTGTACAGGGTGGGGCGTGGTTACTTCCTTATCTGAAACTCTTGCAACTGAGCGGTTATTAATATTAGAGCGCTGGTTTATGGCTTGTTCGAAAGCACGTTATCTAGGGTTTTTGTTTTGACTAGTTTAGTGTCAACAATGCAGTGGACAAAGCAAGAGCGCGCGTTCGCCGTGGAAGGCCACTTTTCTTTCAGCCGTTCGATCATCGTAACTCAGCGTGCTTTCAGAAATCATTTCAATATCGCAAACAAAACATGCGATATTGGAGCCCCACTAACCCTAGAGAACTTCATGAGCAGCCTCTGTATATACATACCGTGTGACTGTTTGGTGTACAAATATGCAGAATCGGCATTATTGGTTCCCATGGTTCTTTGAAGAGAACGAAAGAGCAGTTACGGTAAATTCTGAACGTTATGTCAGCATGATTGTGGATTTTTTTCTGCCCAAACTTGAAGAAATCCATGCAGGGGAAGTGTGGTTTCAACAGGATGGCGCCACGGCTCATCTCACGGCAAGAAGGTCAATGAATATCTTGCCTGAACACTTCCCCGAACGGCTCATCTCTCTTAGAGGCGATATTCAGTGGCCATCACGATCTCCAGATTTCGCACCATATGATTATTTCCTGTGTGGCTACCTTAAATCATTAGTATACACTGATCGTCCAAAGACCCTGTGTCATCTCAAAAACAATATTCGTGCTGATATTGCCGACATAAGCACAGATATGATATGCTGGAAAAAGTGGACAACAATTTCAAATTCCGACTATCTTAGTGCATTGACGAGAACGGTGGGGCCACCTTTGAGATGTCGTTTACAAAACCAAACAAAATAAAACTTTAAACGTACCCCTATACACAGAAAAAATAATTAAATCAATATTGCCAATACTATTTGTGTTATGATTTTTTAAAATAAGGAAGTAACCACGCACCACCCTGTATATAAAATGTTTAAATACATTATCTGTGGGCGATTATATTTTTAAAAATGTTAAAACTCTATAATGAAAAATACTGTACGACCGTCAACATGTTGGCATTCAAATTTATATTATATAAAATTCACCATGGATGTTAAGTTATTTCATATTTGTAGTTTTCCCCCGAATATTTTTATTTTTTTTATCAAGATTCAAAAACCTATATCGTTCAGAAAAAAAAAAAAAAAAAAAAAAAAAAGAAAACAAATGATGCACCACAAACGTGACCGAGGGTAGGAAATGAGAAAAATTCGTAGTAAATGCGTCGGGGGGTAACAAAGTGCAATGTGATGTAGGAAATTTTACATATTATATGGAGGAAAAACTATATGTTGGGGATGCCATCGCCGGAAGTGAACGACGGCTATATATATATATTAATCTGACTACTAGAGCGATACGATGTACGTATACACAGTATCCTTAAAATAATATTATACACCATATAATACATGCACGCGATATTTCATGGGATAAAAATAAATTGGTTTAACCGCAGTTTGACTCTGGAATAGAAAAGTGGAGGAGAAAATGTTACCGAGTATATACAGTATAAACGTAATGATCACGTCGTCCGGAGTGTAAATATTTATGTTAGGAAAAATAAAATAGGTGCTTAAGGATGCGGGTTATATATAGGCCCCGAAAAGGGTATAGAGACGAGAGCTTTTTTTAAACTTATAATATTGTTATAAAATGATCTAGTTGTTTACTTTTTATTTTTTTTTTTTTTTTAGGTTAATTTTTGTATATGAATTTCGTATAAAAAAAAGTGCACTTCGCTGGTCGGGTGTCGGTAGGGACGGAAGCATTTCGCTTGTCGGATATAGAATACTTTTGCCGGTTGTATTGCATTTGAAAGCAATATAAATATATTGATGGACGTGGGTGTACTACGCATAACTGTTTATATTAACGATGTCATTCAGTATATGTTTAACGTAGTATATTATATCAAAAGATCGATCGTTGAAAAAAACGTTATTTAGTGTTAGGTACCTTCTCTGTATTAAAAAAAATATAATACTTATTTGGAATACATTGATTTTAATACAAGTGCATAACCATACAACTGCAGTCAAATATGCATACTGCAGTAGGTATATGTTCAGTGTTCGGAACGTTCACTTAAAAATTGATATCGTTCACGTTCACGTTCAATAGATAAAAAATGAACACGTTCACGTTCAAATGTATTTAAAAGGAACACGTTCCTGGTCTCACGTGCATTAAAAATAAATGAACGCGTTCATCCGGTCCTTCGTTTTAATTAATCAATTATTTACGAAATATACGTTTTTCTTGTATGGATTCGTAGAAACTATCGTTTTCATTTCATAGCAAACCCAAGAAAATCGGACTTATATTTATAATGAGGCTTATAGTGAAATTTCAATATATTTTCATTTGATTTAAACGGCCTGAAAATCGTTCAAATTCCTTGAATATATGAACGTCGTTCATCACGTTCACGTTCTAAACGAGTGACGTTCGCGTGTCGTTCACAAAATACGAACGTGTACGCATGAACGTCGTCCTTTCCAATCACCGAGTATATTTCGTTTAGAGTTTAGTTGTCATTTTGGTAATCGAAAACCAAGAAATTATTGTAAAAACCCTTTGATTTAACATGGCTGTACGGTTAAAATCCACAATACGGGTATATGTACTATATTCGCGGAGAGTTTATGAGTGCGCAGAAACCAATTTTCGTTTTACCTCACCGCGACATCATCTATCGGCTACTCGGCACCCAAAATAGCACGTGCCGGCTGCACTGATCGGTAGGTTATAGTATGTAATTTTGTCGCAGAGAGGGGACAAAGCCGCCCAAAGATAACGGAGCTAGCCGAATATTTGTTAGTCAGGTGCGCAAAACACTCCTATTCTCTCCGCGAACACAGTATTGCAACATAAATTATAAACAATGGCACGACATGCCAATTTAAAATAATAATCGTCCAATATCAAAGAACGTTTGGCGAATTTAGAAATTTATAGCGTTCGCCGATTTCTTTGTGTGCATATTTATTTTGTAATAGTATACAATGTTATACATTTATACTCTGAAGGAACGTTTTACGTGAAATCGTACATTTCTTTGTTTCGGATAACAATGTATTATATTCCTTTAGTTCATTCAACATTTGCCAAACCATAAAAATAAATTATATAAATATGATTACGTTCGGTTCATAAATTATTATTTTACACTTATAACAGGCTATACCGAATGCCCTATTAGACGTTGGACTAAAACAAATGGTATTTATAAAACATTAACGAACAATATAAATGTTTTGCAATATATATATATATATGTACATAAATATACATTCGCCGTTTTTAAATGATATACATTATTTTGACGGAACGTATTTTTTATTTATTTATTTATTTTTTTTTTTATGGAATGGCGACGAATACATACTCGTAATCTTAATGTCGAATATTAATATATATATATATCTAATATGTAAAAAAGTAAAGGAAATAAATCCATAAAACTATTAAGAAATTTAATAAAAAAAAAAAAATAGTTCCATACCTTTAAATACGTATTACTTCACTATCGGACAATTTATATAAATTATTAAGTGTCCTTATAACATGTAAGTAGGTGATTAAATATTTGATTGAAAACTGGCTAAACTATAACTTTTCCAAGTCTAATTTATAATTAATTTTTTAAAATCTGCTTTTACTCTAGGTGATTTTTTCATGTGAGAACTCTATATATATATATATATATAGTGTATATATATATCAATATATAAATGTTTATTTTGTATTATTTTATATTTATTAATATAAAATATATATCTATATTATTTCTAAAAAAAAAAGTACAAAAATTATCATTTGGTGAAACGTAAAAAAAAATTCTCGAATTTTTAATCTTAATCTATAAATATTATACCTATTTTATATAACATACCTACATAACAAACGGGCAGCAACAAAGTACAAAAATAAAATAATTTGATCGTGATATGTTTTTTTTTTTTTTTTTTTATTGAATTAAAATACGTTTAAAAAAAGACTAAAGATGTTAATAAATAGTGTCTTACTTAACGTTAACGTCGAAAGGCGTTCAAAAAATAATGCGTTTCTTTATTTAAATATAATATATATAATATGTTACAAGTATAGGTACCTACTCAGTAGAAGATATAGACTTGGACGGTTCAACACACACACATATATATATGTATTCAACCAATGTCGTTTACAGGAAAAAAGGACGAAAGTTTTACGAGTAAAAGAGCTCGATAGAACCGATTGAAAAGTAGATTGACAAAAGCTTCAACGTGATTAAACGCACCTAATCAATGTGGAACGCAAAAAAGAAAAGACGCTTTTGTAATGGCTCCCCGACGTCCTTTGGGTATACGTATATATATATATATATATGTACGTGTATATAATATGTGCATATATATATATATAATCATTATCATACACTGTAAACATATACATACATACATCGTAACTATACACATCTATGCCAACAATAGGTATTGTAGTTTCGACACAAAACATTGTTACCGCGTGCACATAAATTACTTTTGATATATTGGGTAATAAGATGTAATGTACGGCTCTGTATCACGAATTAAGATATAATATAGGATGCGAAACGAACGTCTGATAAGTGATACTCCCAGACATTCTCATTCTGCGACAAGAGTCCTGTGCGACCTAGCGTATTATTTATAAACTACATAAACAATCGACACATTTTTATAATAAGTACCCCCTTCTTTGCTTAGCTTGAGTTTGGTGTCCCCTTCAGTATATATAGTCTCCTTTATATTTCCAAATGTATAATTAAAAGTTGAGACTGAATTTGTTCTTTTGTACATAATGTTCAAAAATTAAATAAAAAAAAGTTAAAAAAATGGTATTTAGTTATAAATTGTATGCAAGATCCATATTATAGAAAAAACTGTTTCGATTTTTCTTTCGTTCTCCAGACATTGTCTCCTCGGCCGGAATATAGGTAACTAATATGCGTATTTTAAGATTTTTTCGACAACGACTATATAATACTATTTCCATGTAATTACCATAAAACAGATAAGTGAGGTAGTTGAGTACGTTTTCACGTCTTATTTCACAACGAGGATGAGGATGAGTACACGGACTTTAACAATAAAAAACAGAATACAAATAAAATTTTGAAAAAATTATTAAAATTTACTGTAAATGCATATGTATTTATTTTATTTGAAATTGAAACAAAATAAATCAGCAAAATATTAGGTTTTTAAATTTATAGCGTATTATTATTTACTCTGATTATTGAAGTATTATCATTTTCATAGTTCATTTTTATACCGATTAACTCCTAAAGCGCTAGGAATCTAGCCGCACGGTGAGAAAGTTCGAGCCTCAAGAAAAATAGTGATAAGACACTTCGTTTCGCATCCTATATATTATCTTAATTCGTGCTCTGTACATATGGACGGAATGCCGACGCACATGAAGTAGTTTAGGATAAACGCTCGATAATATTGTTATTAAACGATTTAAACGCGATTTTAATCGTTGTAATACATAAACTAGTGCACAACTCGGTGTTTGGAACGTTCACTAAAAATTCGAACGCATTCGATTATGATGCGGTTGATTATATGACGTAAAACGACATACTTTACTTTGCTGGGTTTCAGAGTTGGAAAAAACCCGGTTTTTTTTTAAAAAAAAAAACCAACTGGGTTGAGTTAAACTGGGTTTTTTCCATAAAACCCCAAAAGCCCAATATTACCCCGGGTTTTTTAAGAAAATTATTTGGGTGGGTTTTAATGGGTTTTATTTAAAAAAAAACCCATTTAAACCCACTAAAAATGGGTTTTAATGGGCTGTTTTTTTTTTAAAAAACCCACTTCAAACCAATAAAAATGTTTATTTTTATTCCCCATATTACATACACTGTATTTTGTAACCATGTTATCAACTCGTGTTATGGCTAAGGCCATTAACATATTAGTATAATTTAATATAATAAATTATATTATACTATACAATTATAATAATATAATTTACATTAACTTTGGTTGGTACCTATATTAATAATAATATCTATATAATATTATAATTATTACCAAACACATGAATATTTCTATAGTTGTATTCATAGTTCATTGAATTTTTAATTTTTTATATAAGAATTTTAATATTTAATATTCAATGAAAAAAATTCAATATATTTTATTTAACCATTGTAAATTTTTTTAAATTTTCTAAGTTGGTGTATTGGGTTTTTTTAGGTGGGTTTTTTGGTGGGTTTTTTAGGTGGGGTTTTGGTGGGTTTTTTTAGATGGGTTAAACCCAATAAAACCCGGTGGGTTTTTTTGGGTTGGGTTTTTTCAAGCCAACCCTGCTGCGTTTTCGTGGTTTGTAAATGTCATTGTGTAGGCACCATCAATATATTCCTACCGATATTTTTGTAGTATTTTTCTATCAATATTTTTTATTTTATCGGGGCATATTTTCGAATTGAACTGTTCGAGTGACCAGCACTGGCATGATTAGTGCGATCGAAAGAAGTATATAAAGATACACCAGTTACTTAAATCGTATTTCAATTAATTTGTTGTCTACTCACGTAAAGTGGTGTTTCGCGACAAATCGCCGAGGATGTTTAAATATTTTCGATTTAATTTGCGACGTACGCAAACGTGGCGGATATGTTTCCCAAAAAATACCTGCGATAACGTAGAACAATAATTCCACTGTACTTTGTACACTGTAGTCTGTACACGCGTACTGAATATTACCCCATAAAATCGAATACAAGCACGTAGACTATCCCATACGGTCATCGTAATCTTATTTATAACTTATTGCACGTCCGTATTTAAATGACTGTTGCATTCAAATTGAAATACGATCAGTTTAATTTTACAATTTATTACGTATTATTATCATAAATTAAATTTATTTCGATTATTGACAATCGTGTCTCCAATGTACGATAAAAGTTTAAAATAATATACATTTTGTACAACGTCAGATGTAAAATGAACGTAGTAAAATCGTTCACGTTCGTTAAAAAACGGAACGCGTTCACGAATTCGTTCCAATGGGGTTTTCAATAGGGACGCTCGAATTTCATCAAGTTATGGTGGTCATGTCGATAAGCTTTATCTGTCAAATTTGTTGCGAGTTGTGCAGTAACATGTGAAAAATCACTGTGGAACTACGTTATATAGTGTTGAACAACGTGTGCAAATTATTAAATTTTATTTTGAAAATCAGTGATCGAAAAACCGGGATTTCGCCAAGAAAATCATTTTTAGTGACGATGCTCATTTTTTGGATGAATGGATATACGTGAACAAACAAAATTGTCGGATTTGGGACGATACCGATTCATAAGAGACACAACAGTACCAAATGCATCCCGGAAAAGTTACCGTTTGGTCTGTACTTGTTCCAAGACGATACTGGCATTGCCATAACCGTCAACACGTGTTAATTAAAAACACGTGGTTCTAACGGGACGATGCCACGTGCCACACAGCGCATGCCACGATAGACGATAGACATTTTGCGTGAACGATTTGAGGGGCATGATTATCTCGCGCGGTGGCGACGTGACCTGGCCACCGAGATCGTGCGAATTTTTCCTTTGGGGCTGTCTTAAATCTTAAAAGTCTATGCGAATAAACCGCAAACAAATGAGATGCCCTCAAAGTCAATATAACGAACGCCATCCATCGAATTCGGCCAAACTTACGTGACAGAGTCATCGAAAAATGGACCTCCCAAATACACGGCACCAAGTAAAGCCGCGGCGGAAATTCGAACAGCGAATTATAATTCATACTTAATGCCCGAAAATATTCTTTTAAATAAAAGAAAAAAAAAATCGAGTAAATATCTCACACACAACTTGTTTTATTTACATTTAAAAATCGTGCGTCTTTATTGAAACATATATATCGCGATTTCATATATTTATTTGTCCGTACGTTGTACGCATAAGGTACTCATTTATATTGTATTTTATTTTCGAACACGTGACCTTTTCACGATCACGATTAGATCACTCGAAATACTTTGAAGGCGAATAATATTGGTCGATTCGAAATTCCAATAAACTGCTGCGTGTAGACGCGGCCTTCAAAACTAGGTCTCGACCGTACATAAACATGATAAATATATTATAAGTAAACACGCTGTAATTTTGTAAAAAAAATACAACCGGTATACTTTATGCGACTGCAGTTCGGAATATGTAATAAAGGCATTAATTTCATAATTATAGTGCATTTCGTTTTTTTCCCCGCACGAAGACTGCACGAATAAGGCTATGTTTACACATACCACACGGTCAATATAATGTATTATTTGCAGCGAAATTACAGTAAAATCGTCACGCAAGCAAATACACGGACGGTATATAAAATATACACTTCTTTATATATTTAATGCCTTTTTAGAATATGACATTGTCGGATCGATATTAAAAAAAAAGCTAAGGAAACACTTTGCACGTTAGGATATAGGTGTAGGACGTCGGTCGATAAATCTTCAGTTCTCGGACGAGGTGATGGATGTATATCAAGAGAACGTCGTACGCCCGATTTTTAAGGGGTTTTGTATGCAGGCAATTTTTATGAAAGTTTGAGAAAAACGAAAAATTTTCAAAAATTTGAACGTATTTACATAACGGTTGTAACTTTTCTTATGTACATTATTTTGATGAAAAAGATACGACGTTCCCTTCAAAATGTTGTCAACTTTCGATTATATAGTAAGTGTTTTTATTGTAAAACCACTGTGAAACGAATTATTGTCATTCTACGTAGACATTTTCTACACTAGAAATCGGGGATATTACGTCCTCTTAATATTATTTCAGATTTTAAAGCAACGATAAATCATCGCACTCGATAAATACGATTCTGAGCAATGTTCTTTGCAACATGAAGAATATGACCTCTCTGAAAACAAACTATAGAATAAATATTCTGTCATATGAGTTATTTTTGAAGCGTACATTAACTATAATGTATACTGGATTATGCATGCTTCGCCAGGGATTGCAATTTATGTTTTCCTTTAAATGCATTTTGTCCTCGAGAGCTTTTCTCCACTCTTTCAGTCTACCGTTCACTTTCTCAAATCGCATCAACATAATATGTCACGAGAAATTTTATTAATATTATAGTTACCTATATTTTATTTTATTATTCTTTTCATCATTGAATACAAATGAAAACCCACTTGCATCCTTCCCCTTAAATACAATTAGATATCTATAGTTACATAATATATGGCTTTACTACTGGAAAAACTTTTAATTTAAATTTCATTTTTCTTCGATTATCATAAAACTACTGAAATTCCATTGGAACATTTTGTTATACATTTTTTTTTTTTTATATTAAAATTAAACATTTTCCCAATAAAAAATAAAACTTATTTAAGAAAATGTATTTATCTAAAAATATTTGTTTAAAATATTTTAATAACGATAATTTCAATGTTTAATGTTTTTTTTAACAGTTGATTTAGTTTTGAAGTTATGAGTTGTTGTTAAGCTGTGATATGACTTGATCTACTTTTTTTCTCGATCTTCAGTTTCGAACCTAGGTTTGAAAAATGTTTTTTACAAAAACTATGTATGCCCAAATACAGTCCTTAGATTTTCCTATAACTAGCAGTGCTTAGGATTTTTAATCTGGTCAGTCCTTGAAGTGGAAATTGGGATTATAAAAGAAGACTCTTTGGGGATTCTGTATGGACCCATTTAGCAAATTGGAATATATAAATATTGTAAAAAATATATTTTAACCGGTTATGTTAAATTCATTAATAATTGTTATGTAATTTGAATTCTCGATGTAATCAATAGTTTTTGAGATACAAAGCTAAACTTTCAGTACCTCTTGAATTCGTAATTGTCGATATTTTCGTAATATAATATATAAGTCCATATATTTATAAAGACGTACTGACCAAAAAGCAATTGGAATATATAAATATTATGAAAAAGAGGGTCGACTATAGTCGAGTGGTTGAAACGCATGTTTCGGCGCACGAGGTCTCCGGTTCGGCTCCCAGGTAGCCAATGAGGTAGCCGACGAGATTTTTCTCGCTTGTGGCATCTGGTTTCTGATGGAAAACGGTAATAATTACAGAATCTATGCAATAATTTGGTAGCTATGCTTGTCATACCTATCAAGAACCATCTTCGATTCATCTAATATGTGAAGGTGCAAACCTAAGCATATTTGGGAAATGAGATGATATAAAATTGTTTATTAAACAAAAAATATCGTGAAAATATAATTTTAACCTATTTTTAACCATATATATATCTTCAAAAAATATTGTAAAGTGTGTTAAAAATATTTTATAGGCAAATGTTGTAAATTTAAAACTTCAGACATGCGTGTTAAAAACATGTTCGACACAATATGTTTAAAATAACGCACGATTTGAATAAATCGTGAAATTATTTTTTCAACGACATTGTGAAAATAAGCGTATAAAATATAAGCCAGTTAAGGCGTTTTTATTCGTGTTCTTAATAATATGTAAAATTGCGTTTAAAACGGTTATTTCATTAACCACGGAAGGGATGGCAGAGGACAGAAGTGGTCACAGTGCGGGTTATTAACATAAACAGGGTAGTTATTATTTACCACGTGCGATACAAGTATACAAAATAATATAATACCAGCCGAATTACACGGTTTCACGCGGGAAAAGTTTTACTAAAAAAAAAATCGTTCGGGGGAGAAAAAAATATGGTAGTGGTACAACAATATTCAAAAGAGGGAAGGGGAGGGTCCGACAAATGGTTCCGTTTTATATATACGTTTTCCTCATTTTTTTTCTTCTTTTTTTTTTTTTTTGTAATTTAACGTCGCGATCAAAAATGTTTTTCCGACGTTTCCGCGGAAGGCTGCTGCTACGATGTGAAATCGACCATCATATTTGCGCTCCAGTGCCGTTAAGTATATATTTCTCTTTTAGCCACATATTGTCAAATTCATTTGAAAACATCACCAACGTTGAAAACAAATATGGCGCGCCCACACATTGACAAACTGTTTTTGGCGAGATTGTTCGATGCAATTGTTTGACAACTGAATGCATTTTGTGACAACCCGGATGCTGGATTCGGCAATCATTTAAAATTTTCGTTAACTGAATTCGGTTACTCATAATCTTGTAATCTCACTGATACTTATCTATGATCTCACTATCACTACTAAACCAATATCATAATTATAATACATTTATGCCCATAGAGTTAAAAACTAGTAAATAGTGTAAACACTATATGTTTTGGCGATATAGCAACCATGTGACAATAATTTGAATAAACAATTTTAGCAATCAGGTTGCTGAAAACTGCATTGCCAAAACGCGTCTAATATTGTACAACATGACGTATGTCCGAAATATATTATGTACCTAATCGCCGTCCGGACGGGAGCTAGCTCACCCGGGCTCTCTGCCTGTGTACAGTGTATCGTATTATATACTTGAATGTACTAGAAGGCATTTCGAATATTCCGCACAAACACGGCATGAATAAAGTATAAAGTTTACATATCGTAAATAATTGATTGCCAGTTAAACGCAAACGTATACACTCCTTTCGTCGAGCTTATATAGTCTTTAAATGTCTGTATATGGTCGGCTGCATTAGTGCGACACACGCGGTCACTCCAAGACCATCCAGTTCTCATTGCCAGGTAAATATATAATACGCACTAAACAATATCCGTTTATTTTTCTCTCGGACATCGGAAATTCTTCTCGCTTAAATTCGTTTTGGTAATGATTCTGCGATAGAAAAAAAAAAAAACTAATTTGATAGCGTTTACCATATTATATATAGTTTAGTATATGTTACGTGGTATATAATGCAAAGAGGTTACATAAATTAAAATGTATAGGCGATTACGAGTTTGCGGTTTAAAAATAATCCGACCATGCAGTTTTTCATTGAAAAAAAAAAAATAAAAAAATTAACGTTCTAACAAGAAGATTAAATTTTTTGTGGCTATAATATGCTTTTTTTCCCCCAAGTTATCGTTAAATATCATTCTGGATATAAAAAATGTGTTTGTGAACTGGTACTTTGAACGAGTAATAAAATTACCGAAAACGTGTATTTTTTTATATTATAAAATTTAAGTAAATTAATTTTGATAGTTCTTTTTAGTTACTTTTATTTACGTTTGTTTTTGGAATATTAATATAATATCGTTTGTTTAGATTATATTTTCTAGTTTTGTCGTTTAAGGTATTTTTAATCTAACGGTTTCATTAATATTTTACATGACGCTGCACTGCTGCAGTACACCGTGGTGGCGATCACACTGCAGTTTACTGTATGAAATTGTCTCGATTTAATATTTTATCAAAAAAAAAAAAAACGAAACAGTATTTTGCCGAAAATTATTATCACGTCATTTTATATATAGAGGTAGCATATAATTTTTTCATGTTTCTAAATTTTTTCTGAATAAAACTTTATTAGAAATATTAGTACAAACAATTCAATTTAAGGGAATTGGTAGCGCGTTGTTTCTAAGGAGTATTCGATATGCAATTATTGAAACTTGAGTGAGTTTGTATTAGTTTTATGTGATAAATAAACTATCGTTAGTGTGTGTATTACACAGGTTACTACCGTATTGTCTGTTAAGATAGTGTTGGGGCCGATCGCTTCGAAATCATGAAAAAAATGGCCTAGATAAAAATTAATCAGGATTGAAAAATATACGATTAATATTGTAGAGAAATATATATATAAGCTGAAATAATTTCAATGAGAATTTATACGTATGGGAAAATAATATTTAGGAAATTTAAAATTCAGGAACCATCAAAATCGAGATATTTTATTTCGGAAAACATAATTTCAGGAACAATCAATAATGAAAGACGTGTTATTAGATATTTTCATTATAACGAATAAACTTAAAATGAAAGAAAATAGTCTGGAACAAAAATAACGGGATGAAAAAAATACAGGACAAATACTTTCAAGAAAATGGTTTTTAAGAAATTCGGAGAGATGCGTGTATAATTTATATGGTATACGATATTTTATTAGTAAGTTGGCAACACCATACTTATTTACACTGAATCTACTACAGTCTACATTATAATTTAAATAATCCGGGCTTTAATTTTTTTAGAAAATTTCCGAAAATATTTTCTCAGAATTGTCTCTCATGAAAATTACATTTTCAGAAGTTGAGAATTCCTAGAAAAAACTTTTCATATAACACCTATTTCTCTCTGTTTACGATATTCCCGGTTTTAATAATCGCTCGTATTTTATAGTTTTTTATTGTTATATAGCGTATAAAATCGTTACCATTTTTTCAATAACTGTACTGAAATTTTCTTTCAATAAGAATTCTCACTTTTCAGTTTTCCTAAATTTGATACACCTGGAAAATAATTTTACCAAAAGCATCTTTCTTGGATTATTTTTTTTTGAATTTGATATCGTTAAAACAAAAAACATTTCACAAAATATTGGTTTCTGTTTTCAACTTTGTTTATTTCGATGGCCTTTCCTACATGACCACATGCGCAAGTAAAAGCTATCGTGTTTAAATAAAGTAAAATAATTAATTTCATTGTTTTTGACGAAAAAACCTGAAAACATTTAAGGTATTTAGAATTTTTTAATGTTTTTAATATTTTAATTCTGAAAATATATTAGGATTCTTTACTAGAATATTTCGAAAATATTTGAGTGAAAAATAAAAATCCCGTTTCCAACCAATTCCAGTACAAAATATAATTGTATTTTCAGAAATAAAATAAAAATATTTAAAGTACACCTATAATATTACCAGGATTTTTGATCTAAATCAGTGAAACAATCTTACAATACTTTTAAAATTGTATTTAAATAGAGATACAAATGCATTGACAGAAAAAGTATTTAAGAACAAAAACAAATAGGTACTTGGTATGTTTTTAAATACAGATACTTTTGTACATTTGTACGGCTTTAAATTTTTTTGTAAAACAGTCGTATCATTTAAATTATATATTTTTTTATAGGTCTTACAATCTCTCCGTCGCGGCTCAACTATAAATTTTTAATTATTTAACGCAGTAATAATGTAATAAATGTAGAAATTATTAACGAAAATTTAAATTTTAGTTTTTACAGTATTTGGAAAATTAATAATTATTTTTACCAACATTTTTCATGCATTTACGAAACCGCGTTAAGCACAGTGCTATTTATTATAATTTACTGTGTTCATTATTAAATATACTTTTGTATAATATAACAATATAACTGAAAATATAATTATTACGAGACGAAACACAAATCCGCGTCAGTCGAGTCTCGATGTTCCGTTGCATTTCCGACGATATTACAACAATAATAATAATAATAATTATTATTATTATTATTAGGACATATCTCACACGGGGGCGATTATTATCATCCGCGCGCGGCGGTTGCGATTTTTATCGATTTATTCATTACACTCATACCCCGTTAGCCGCACATTACAATAGGCACTATATAAATCTCCGGACCTCCTCCGTCTGTCAAAGTTCATCACACTCTGTAAAATAACATAAAATCGAATGATAAAGTAAATTTAAAATACACATATTTGAAATTTAATTTTGGTCGAATGAAATTTATTACGGCATATTTTTTCGGCGATTTAGATACGCCCGACAAAATTCAGCGTACATAAGACGATTTTCGATATTGTAATAGTATTAGAAGCGTGTTATAATAATGTACATTTAAAAACGTCTAAAAATGTCCATATTTATTTTCATTCGTATCTAAAAATCGGATCATCGCGTTTAATAAAAAAAAAAAAAAATCGAATTCCACCAATAACCCGGGAAAAAGACTGATATCAATAAAAATTTGTTTACAAAACTTAAAATAGCAATAATGTGCCGAGTATCATTGATTTTGTCAGGATTTTTTTTTTTTTTTTGGTCTTCGTGCGCGTGAAATGAAAAGTCGATTTTTCGAGCGCCCACTTTCAGTTGCCGAAAAAACGGATCGGTTGTGGCCGAGTCCAATGATAAAACTGATGATATACCTATTACAACTGACAGCTGGTGGATCTATAATTATTGTTACTGTGACAATATTCATTGTGATTTTAATTTCGTGCGAATCCTTGCAATGCGGATTCGATATGTCGTGGGCACCGTATACCGTTGTCTAAATCGACATCGTAGAAAAATGCATAACTCCCTTTATCAATATTTTATATTTTCGAACAATATTTACTATTTTTTTTTTCTGTTTTCTATAATATGTACCGGAAGGAATGTACCTATATTAAACATAAAAAAACGCATTATAAAACCAATGTTAATATTTAAAATTTTAATTTGTTTTCAAAAGTTCCAAAAGTCGATAGGAAAATATGTCACTAGGAATTTCAAAACGAAAAAAAAAAATAAAAAAATCACTAAATTACAAACACGAATTTGTTTAATTCTGTTGGTATATATTATATTTTCAGGTACCTATTCTATGTTTACTAGGTTAATTCACTTATTTACTATTTTTATGTCTAAATCATGAAATCGTTGCACATTTATACAAAATTACGTAATTATTCCGGGAAGTTACAAACACTAACAATCATTAATTACTCACACACTCACACGTCTAATATGTTTGAGTATTTTAAGCTGCCTATACAAAACTCCTTAGAAATTAACCGCTTTCAACCCCGTCAAAATTAAAATTTATTGTAAGAAATTGTATTCGGAAGTTTTTAAATAAAAGTATTTGTAATTCTAGTAAAAATACCAATGGAATAGTATTTCAAATACTCTGAAAATACTTTAATTAAAATTATTAAAAAAAAGTATTCTAAATACTATAAAAGTATTTAAATATATTTACTCAATTACTTTTACTCAAATATTTTACGAAGATTGATCACTACTAATCTATTTTAAAATTCCCCAATATAGATTATGTGAAATACACGAATATACTATACGGAGCAATTCGATTAAAATACTGAAATTTAGTTAATTTAAAATTATAATTATGTTTTCAATGATTTTGATTAAATTATCTAATAACTTAAGAACCTGTTATATTGCTAATAAAAAAATAAGATATCAATATACAGTGCTAAAATAATTAATAAATATTTGGTGAACATTTTAAGGTTCTAGCATTTTAATTTTTGAATTAAATTTTTGTCTTATTTGATAGAATTATTGTATATAATCCATACTCTATAGTATAGGTCCTATATAGTCAATAAAAATGACTAGTTTATTTGTTATTTTCTAAT
This sequence comes from Pemphigus obesinymphae, assembly GCA_025469235.1. NCBI lineage: Eukaryota > Metazoa > Arthropoda > Insecta > Hemiptera > Aphididae > Pemphigus > Pemphigus obesinymphae. The sequence continues at coordinate 19,326 of JAIPRL010007413.1, forward strand.
TTATATTGACTTTTCGTGTTATTTCCCACATAAAAGGCAGTTTTTCGTTATGCTTTTGAAAACTACTTAGAATTAGAAAATCAAAAAAATGACCTCTATAAATTACCAAGTATAACGAATTTTCTATCAAAAACACAACAGGAATATACGATTTCTCATATATTATATGTGTAGAAACCTAAGAGTCAACTAACTTAACACTATGAAACTAACACAACTTTAGCTGATTGGTTACTATACCCTTAGAATTGAAGGTAGTGTTCTTTGAATGAATGTTTATTCTTCGTTTTTTTCACCTTTTCTCTATTTGGTTTCGGTCACCCTAATCTTTCTATAGTTCCACTGTACTCTGTTTCCCGTATCTTCTTCACTTGCCCTCATACTTTTCTCATATTACTCGCCACGTGAAACGTTTTTCAGGAGATGCACGTTTCTAGAAAATTGAATTAATTTAGCATACAACAACTTCAATAAAAAATTAAATATCATAAGATGTCTAAAATTTTTACATGGGCGATTTTTTATAAAGTATTGTTAGTCGAGTTATAAGACTTTTAAAAATAGAAAATTTAAAGTCTTTTGAGTTGACTTAATAATCCATTTTCCGTCATTTTGTCGACTATCGAAACTACTTTTATACTACTTCTTATATACTCCATCCTTATTTTATCCTCTCTAGTTACTATCCGCTCATCCACCTTAACATTCTCGTCTTTGCAACACTCCTATTCTCTTCGTTCCGTCTTCGTATCTACTGCCAAACATTGTGTCCCATACATCGTTGCAGGTATCACCACTGCAGTCTTATAAAGTTCACCTCTTATCCCAACAGGGATTCTCTTTCTCACGCGAAACACGCCCGACGCATCTCTCCGCTCCGTCCATCTTCACACTTAATCCTGTGTCTTTATGTCCTCTCCGAAACACCCATCTTTCTGCGCACTATCGAATCTTTATTTCTAGTCTTTCCTTATTCCCTCTGGGGGACCCTTTCCACCAAAGGTCGTCATACGCTTATGTAACCGTAATGTTTACACCGGGAACAAAGAAAACCATTCTATCGGACAGACACCTGACCGGGACGTTGGCACCATAAATCGATCGCACCATGGCGGAGGCAACGGAACCCGACAACAACAACAGCAGCAGCAGCAGCAGCACCGTGATGGACGTGAAACTGTTCAAAGCGATCGGATTGTACCGATTACTGCAGCCGTCTACCGAGGGCGGATTCGGTGACCGGTACCGGACGTGGATACTGACCGTCCTGTCGCTGATCACCGGGCTCCAGTGCATGCAAATCGTCCGCTTGTACTTGACCCTCGACGACCTGCAGTCGTTCATGTACGTGGCCATGATGGCCACCACCGTGCTGATATGCACGTTCAAAATGTACGTGATGGTGACGAACGTGGACAAACTGTGGACCATACTGGACGCCACCCGGTACGGTTTCGCGTCGTGCGGTCGCCGGCACCCGTCCCAGTTGCGCCGGTGCCGGGACACGCTGTCCGTCCGGCTCCGTATGTTCGTCGCGCTCAGCTCCGTCACGCTGATCATATGGATAATCACGCCGTGGTTCATGGACGAGTACGTACCGTTCGCCAAACTGGACGGGACGGTCGGACACTACCGGACGTCCATATTCAACATGTGGTTTCCGCTGTCCGAATCCTTGTACAACCGGCTGCCCGTCTGGACACTGGTCTACGCGGTCGAGGCGTTCGTCTGTTCCGTGGACGTGTACAACTGGTTGCTGTTCGACTGTTACTTGGTGACCATGTGCATGGTGCTGACTGCCCAGTTCGAAACCATGTCGACCGCTTACGAAACGCTGGGCCGTCGACAGCAAAGTCCGCCGCCGCCGTCCCGTTCTTCCGGTAAGTGAGAGATGTCGGTTCGTAAATCGTATCTGTTATTCATAAAAGGGAGGGGGTGCACAAAGTGTTGAAAATAAAAAATCACTATGAACGGTTAGGTGCGTGAATTACCGCCGAATGAACACCCGGATTGCGCTCAAGATATCATACGCTATCGTTTGTGCGCTCAAAAATATTAAAATATTATACAAAATGTAAACTTTAATACACCAGTCATCAATTTCTAGTTTCAATTATATAGTATTTTAAGTATGAACGTCACGACATGTCGGTCTAAATTACATTGGAATCGCATGTTTACTGGATGTTACTCAAAACTAGTGCTGAGCACCTAATCCGGATCAATTCGTTTCCAGATAACTAATCCGGATCGATCAGGAATCGGCGTATCGGGGTTATATAACGATTTTGGATCAGAAATCCCGATTAAATTTACAATCCAGATTGACGGATTATTCTCGAAATCCGGATTTGTAGATTTTACCCAGAATCCGGATTATATTTGCATTCCGGATTGACGGATTTGATCTGTAATCCAGATGAAACGGATTGAATCCAGAATCCAGATTGTATATTTTAATTCAGATTACGGATTGGTCAAAGGAACGCTTGGCACTATTCAAAACTCGCCAGTATAGGTGTGTGCAGAGCCGTAGCAAGATTCGATAGCACCCTTGGCAAAGAACCAAATTTCCACCTCTAAATTAGTAATGAGAAAAAAAAGTAATCAATTTTTTGGAGTTTCGCCCCCATTCCTTAAATATCTAGTTAATACGCAGAAAAAGAAAGTCCTTAACTTATTTTTACAAGATTTTTCCTGTTGAATTTTCACCATTTTGTGGATAAATATTACTGAATTTTTGCACCTTCTTTTCTATTGTGCCCTTGGCCTGGGCCAGTTTCGCCAAGCTCTTGCTACGGCTTTGGGTATGTATTTCCATAGATAATCAATATTCGTACGTCACATTGGTAATTAAATATTTTTTTAGTACCGACTACAATGTTAGAAACCTATCAATGTTGTCCAAACAAAAAGGCTCCAGAGAGTGAGAGTTGTAAATCGAGTCATGTGAATTAGTTACAATTGTGTATATTACCTACTTATATTTTTATCTTTGAACACAATTTTCTCAAATTAATTTTTTTTTTCGAAATAGTGTAACTACGAATATTTAACAGAAAGTAATACATTTGTGATTATCATTTTCTATTTACTATAATAATATAATTATCTTTTTTGGAATAACGAAGCAATGATAAAATTCGGAAGTCTTAAACAATCGTTAAAAGTTGGGTGAAATCGTATGTCTATCGTTTTTACACTATTATTCGGTAGTTTATTCTTCCGAATTTATCAAAAATATAAAAATAACAATTATTAAAAAATAACATTTAAAGGCCGGATCAAGTCTTGTGGTTGAAAAATAACTCGCAGAAAAATTTAAATAAATATAATTTATAAACAAATCACTAGATCCCTCGATATGCTTTGAGTCGAAAATTTATAAATTTTTAGTTATTATTAAGTAATGAATACATACTACTATTTTCAAAACATACATACAATATTATACAGTATGTAAATTAATTGGAAAGTCAGTAGCTTTAGTTCTTGATATAGTGCGAATATTTTATTGTATTTTTTTAAAATAAAATATAGGACTAATAGCCTCGGTCTTTTGCATGATTTACAAAGAAAAAAATATTTAAAATTTCGTCAAACTATTTTTTTGAAAATATTTTTGAAAAATTAAAAAATAGCCATTTTATAGAGTTACATATTGATAATATTGAGAAAATATTTTGTAGAACTTTGTTGAATTTTGAATGAAAGGGAGCAATTCATAATTTCAAAAATATTGGAAAATTGTACGTTTATCACACTTTTTAATACTTAAAAATAACTATCTTAGCTACTATTTTGTAATATTTTGCTCTACTTTTGGAATTATGAATTGGTCTCATTCGTTCAAAATTCAATCAAATTCAACAATTTTTTAAAAACAATTTTTTTACGTTTTTCAAAAATTTTTTATTTTTTTTGTAATTGATGCAAAAACAAAAATCATTAGTCATACATTTTATTTAAAAATGCAGTAAAATATTTGCATTCATGAATTAGGGTTACTGACTTTCCAATATTAATTTACATACCTACTGTATATAAATGATTATAATAATAAATATTTAATATGAATTTTATTTAATGCGAAAATGAAAATGTATAATAATATATAATATCCATACAATAATTATTATGGATGGTTTCGAAGAGGATATGAAACACAGGATTAAGTGTGGATGGACAAAGTGGAGAGAAGCGTCAGGTATTCTGTGTGATAAAAGAATCCCTATTAGGTTAAAAGGTAAATTTTATAAGGCAGTGGTGA
>JAIPRL010007414.1:0-23590 GCA_025469235.1 Pemphigus obesinymphae
TTAACCTAATGAAACTTGGTTACTAAATTTAACAAACACAAGTTTTGGTTATTGATAAGATAATAAAAAACATAATTAGGTTTATCGTGAAAACATGCGTTAAGTACGTTAATAATAAATAAGCCATGACCCCTCTGCCCCCCCTAGCACCGCCACTGATCATCCATACTATATTAATTCGTGACACAAACCAACCTGCAGGCGCGATATGATACGCTGAACCAAATATTGTTAGAATTAACAATATGCAATAATCAAATTTTAACAAACAAATATTTGTTAAAATAAAAACATTTTTATTATTTTAATGTATAAGTATATTGTTAAATTAATAAAGATAATATAATAAAAAATATTATATAAACAGATTTTATTATTATAATAAAATATATGTTATTAAATTGAAAAATATTCTGTTTAAATTGATTATTTTGATTAACAAATAGGTGTTTGAAGAAGTAAGAAAGAAATAAACACAAAATATTTAGAATTGAATTAACAAAATATTTGTTAATTCAAATATATTTGTATTTATTAGACAATTTTACCCAGGACATTGATAAAAGATATTATTAAATCAATAATACGTTTTGTTATTTTACTGTTAAATTAACAAATATTTTATTTCTAGATCAACAAACATTTTATTGGACGTATATTAACAACCATATTATTAAATTAATCTATATTTTTATTGAAATCACAGATATATTTGGTTCAGTGTAGGTATACCTATAACTGTAGTGATTTGAGGTGGTATATAGGTAATATTTCATAATTATTATATCAAAGAAAATCCCGCAGTTACCAGCTATTGCACAAAAATAATAAAAAATAATATTGGCTATAGAGAAGAAGTGATGACCAATCACACCTGATCAATAACCAAAAAGGTAAAGACGAAAACACTATTGATGGATAATATTTTTCATTACCTATTAAATCGGAATAGCATACGCGTGATCGCAATAAAAAAAATTTAAATTTCAATGGTTTTTAGCCGAGTTATTGCATTTTTAAAAACTGTTGAGTGTTTTTTTTTTTTATGTCATTTTCAAAAACTGCGTAGGTAATGACTGAAACGCCTTATATAATATATATGCAGTGTTTGGAAAGTTAGCATTCGCGTTCATTGTTTTCCTAAAAAGCCCAATCAAGCCCACGTTCTATTAAGAATGAACGCGTTCATTTGCTCGTTCATTTATTTTTATTTTTTTGAAAACTGATTGTTACTCAACTTTGGTATACTTACTTAGGTATAGTTTACAGAACATCCATTTCTTTTAAAACGTGGTCTTTAACGTGTTAATGTTAAAAGCGCTTGAAAAATTTTGCGGTCGAACTTTGTTTTGAAGTTAAATAGCAATTGTAAGTGGTTTTGATTATGTAAAACGATATATTTTACGTTGCATTTTCATAGGAAAAGTGTCGTTTTCATAGTTTCTATATGTGATTTTGTACCATCAATATTTTCACTGATAATTTCGTAGTATTTTTATCAATATTTTTTATTTTATCGGAGTACGTTTTCGAATTAAACTGTCCGAGTGATCCGGCCTAATAGGTGCGAATAAGAAAAGTACAATATTATGATTTAATATTTCAATTAATTTGTTACTTATCTAATGTGGTGTTTGACAACAAATCGGGGGATATTTCAATATTTTCCATTTAATTTACAACATATACGCGAGCGTGACCACGTTTTCCTAAAATACCTACGATAATGCAACGCATACAGTATATTATACGTACCTACTTAAATAGTTAATGGAACGATAATTAAATTGTACATTGTACTCTGTAGTCTGTACACATGTTTAAAATCAAATTACCCCCATAGCATAGAATACAAGTACCTACGTAGGTATAGACCCATATACTGCCAATTCAGTGATGTTAGATGAGGGAGAATTTCACTCCTCGCGGGGACATTTTAGCAAGAATTTTACAAAAGGGAAAACTTGTATATTCATATATTGGGGAAGATCTTAATATTTTAATTTAAAATTAAATTATAGCAATAAATAATTTAATTCGTCGTTATTTTTGTAAAATAAATATAACATTTAGATATATTTAAATATGTTTTATAATAACGTATAAGCTTCGAATTAATAAGTATATACTTATTATTTTATTTATCCTTGCATAATAATAAAAATTTGTATAAACATTTTTGATAGGTAAAAATGAGCAAACGTACCCGACGAAATATCCATCATCGATATTATATTTGTGTGTCCACTGAAAAAACACTTTTTGAAGATACCATGTTTTCTGATATGACGTATAGGTCATATATATATATATATATATATATAACAATATATACCTATGTTCACGGTACAGGTATGTTTCGTCTATGTGTAGCTTGACTTTTTTATAGGGAAATTTCGTAATCTCCAGCGGGAACATATTGTTAACTCCCATCTAATATCACTGCATGACTGCCATATACCAAATCTTATTTACAACTTTTTGCACGTCTACACGCACGGTCAGTTCAATTTTAATTTTATAATTATTATTATCATTATGTCATAGATCAAAATCACAAATCATTTAATATTATTTGGTCGGTATACCTGCAGACTACGTATATATGTATATATAGATAGGTACCTGTGAGAAGACAAAAATTACTCCGCATAATATAATATGCAAATCGTCCTTTGTCTTGTTTCCACGGTCTATACACCCCAAGTGGTGTTCTAGTATTGAATATATATATATATATTTTTTTTTTAATTCGCTGGTACGCACATTAGGTATATAGGTATATAGGTAAGTAAATCGCAAATATTCTTCGTCGTCGTCCCCGTCGGGTTTTCACACGTTGATTTTTTTTTTCTTTTATTATTCCGCGTCTCTAAGAACAATGTAATTATTTTGCACCTGGACATACACTGTTATATTATTATTATTATTATTATGCGTACCTTTCTTTCTATATACACACGTATGCTGCCCCGAGCCATGCAAGACAACCCCGCAGCGAATCCCTATATATATACTTATTATGCATATATATGCATACGTTACTCGAAAGAATACTGCACTTTACATGTATAAATCGACATCCGAAGAGGCGTATCCCTCACCCATCAAAAATAATATTAAAGATTATTATTATTATGTAATTTTCTTTTATTTTTACTTCAAGTCAATAACAGTCCGTTAAACTGCGGTATAACAGTCAAGCGACAAAATGCTGGCACGTCGACAAAATGAATTTAAAGTCGAAAACTAGATAATATATAATATCAAGACGTAATAGGTATATCTGGGGTGGCCAGCGAGAAGAGACTCGCGAGCCGTAAAATATATAATCAGAAATATGTTTTTAAGCATGTCATCGTGAGCCAAGAACAGCAAAAAGGTTCTCGATTATCGTACAATACGAAAATACATGGGTTGAAAATAAATATAAATAATCAGTATAGACACAAAATTAGGCATGAAAGAATAAAAAAGATGCTTTTTCAGTGTTTTAATAGAATATATTGTTAAAAAAAAAATAATAATATATATATATAGTAGCGTACTGAAAAAGAACCAAGAAATATTAATTTTGAAAATTTAAATACCCAGACTTCATTTTTGTGGATAGAACTTTTTTTTAAACATTATTAATTGGAAATAGAGTTTGATGACTTGAAAAATTAATAATAATGTCCTGAAATGAATATAATAACTATAGATTTTAGATTGTAAGCGGTGCAAAATATTTTCTCGTTTTACTACGATATTAATTGGTCTTACTATATTTGAGCAATTTATCGACCAGAAGACTTGACGTCATGATCTAATATTTTGATGCGTAGGTATTCATTTTTTGGCATACAGTTTTGTCAGCATGGTACTTTGAAGAGGAAATTTGTTGATTTTTTAAAAACGCATCAGAAAAAACCATCGAAAAATACGTAATGAAAAATATGGGTTAAAATAATGGTTATTTCATATTTATATTGAAATTTGAGTACTTGTGGATAATTTATTTGAAATAAAATAAGACCCAAATCCACAAAAATTTACTTATTATTTTAAGCAAATACAGTATTTTGGAAACAAATGGAAACATTTTCAGTGAAAAACACAGACTATCTATCTAAACATTGTTTTCGAAATACTGTATTTGCTTAAAATAGAAAGTAAATTTTTGTGGATTTGGGTTTTATTTTATTTCAAATGGTTATTTCGTCATAAATCCGAAAATGTTGGTTTTAAACATTTTAAAATGATCGCAGAGTAGGTACCTACGTGTTTTTTTTTTTTGTATTTTTTAATACATTTATAACATTTAATTAAACATAATAATGTTTTAAGATTTAAACGTATATTTCTGCCTCCACTTAATGTATTTACGATTTAAAATTATTTTATAAATGAGATAGTTTTGTAGTAATTAAAATTCAATGAACTGTATTATTATTAATATTACTAGGCTGTGGTTCTTATGTACTTTTCTCATTTATTATCAAACTAAGGAATAATCAGTTTAAAAATCATTTGATTCATTCATTATAAAGAATAATACTTTGGAGACAATCTCAACGACGTTTTTAAAAATATTAATTAATAATAAAGTATATGTCAATTAAAAAAAAAAAGTTTTTTTGTACGTACAATATTGAACAACATAATTAAAGTACCTTCCGGTAAACACCAAAGAAATCGTCTCAAAAATATTATCCTTTATTTATTTTATAATAGGTGTAATTCCTTTAAAACATGTTTAAATTGCCTTTTCGTTTGTTTTTCGCAAATATGTTTTTGAACAAATGCCGTGATTACTCAACAATAAAAAGTAATACAGCTTTTGGACTATTTTTAATTCTATATACTAGGTAGGTAGTCAATTTTTAAGAACATTTTTAAAAATATAAAAATCTAACAATTTGAAAATATTTAAATACATTTTAAAAGTAATTTAAGTCAGTAGTACAAAAAAGTACAATACAGATTTATTTTGTTAGTTAGGTAGGTAGTTATTTAAATTTTACTAATTTTGTAATTTGTTTTTATTGTGTGGTTTTTATATAGAATATGTTCTAAAATTACCTAATTGATTTATCAAAGGTAGGTAATGTTCAAAAATATTTTATTAACATCAGATTTTAAAGTTGTGTAATCAAATATTTATTTACTTTATAAAAAAATTTAAATTTTTCTACATTGGTAAAGAATAATTTACAAAAGAGTAAAAATATAACAATTCGCTCCATACTTCTGTATCTCTAAAATATAATATTCGTATCTACATATTTAGAGATAAATAATTTTCAATTTTCTAATAAAGATTTCATGCAATAACATTCATAACTAAAGGTCATAAAAAGTAAAACATTATATTCAGTAATACTCTTTAAAACGTTATTGAAACCCGTCCACTTAATTTTTTCAAGGCGTTCTGTATATGCAATTTTTAAAAAAGAAAAATATAAATCTAACAATTTATTAAAAAATCAAAAAGATAGACAAATTTAAAGACTAAAATAACTAGATAAAGTTATGTTAGTTAGAACACTTTTTACATCGCCGTAACTAGGGGGGTTTAGGGGGAGTATCCCACCTAGAACTTACTCAAGACCTTCGAAAATTGTTTTGAATTATGTGTTTAACTAAAAATAGTCGGGACTCAAGCCCCTCACTCCAACTTACAGTCCTAGTTACGACGCCTGTGCCTTTTTAGTCAGTTGAAACTTAGAAGTTAATTAATTAATACCTTATATAATTATTAAAGTTAAAAGTAAAAGCCTAATTTAAGTGACTTAACTCAATTAATGTAAAAGTTAATTTTTACCTATGGTGGATACTGGGGACCTATGTACCTGCAGGACCACCCTGAACAAATATTTAATAATCAAAAATGTAAGCACTAATTTTCCTATTAAACCCCAGACCTTAAAAATGTACGGACTAATTGCTAACTGGACTTAATTTTGTCGACTTATTTCCTGTGGGGTGGGGATAGCACTCTGCCCACCACCCTGCCGAGACAGCCCTGTGTGTATATTGTGCATTAAACAATTTTTTTTTCGTATTAACAAAATAAGAGTTGATTGTAGTTAAAAATAGATACCTAAAAAAATTACCTAGTTAAGTAATAAGTTTCATTTTTCAATGTATCTTTTTCAGTATACCTACCTACAGTCTACACCTAATAAAACTTTGAACTCAAGTTGATTGATTTTTTTTTTTTAACTAACTTTAAATGAACAAAAAATAACTATAATTAATAACTTATCCGCAGATTTTTGAACTAGAAGATTTGATGAATTTATAGTAGATAGGTACCTACTCCATATTAATGTCAGTAAACCCTTTTTATTGTTTTGTAGGTACCTAATCACTAATTACTAATAATTATAATTTTTCAAAAATATGTTTATGTAAAACAAAAAAATAGTATTTTAAAAATTTAAATTGATATTTACATGATAAAAGATAGATAGGTAGATCATTTTTGAGACAATCCTGTCGAGGTTTTACAATGCTTTATTTATAACATTCAATATTGTGTACAAAAAACCAAAATTTTTTATGATTTTTAAGTGACACAATTTTACAAAATACCAATGAAGTTCTATTCAAAATAATGTCCTTTATCTATTTCATAGTGGTGTTTGAAGTTGAAACCCACTTTAAGAGATATTTTTGTTTACTTTTCATAGAATTTTTTAGTATTTTAACTACCAAAAATGATTGGTGTGGTATACACTTAACTGTTCACTGAGATTCAAAACTTGTATGCCCCAGAATTTGTTTCAGATGAATAATTTATTATTTTTTGATTATTCCATATATCAATTATTTTTAATCACAATAATATGCATGTTACTTCAGGATAATATGTTATCAAAGTGACTTATTATATCAGTTGTATTTAATTAAAATTTTGCTTTTAGAGTATTCATTCGAAATTTCACTGTATATTTTCCTCCTTTTAACTGTCTCTTTAAATTACAACAATAGCCAGTAAATATATATATAGTCTTAATGACTTTATCTCCGGGTGGTTGTGGATGTATTTATCTGACATAAAATTAATTTATCATCCACATACTTCTTATGTGCACTAACATAGGTACTTCTAATAATAAAAGTTTGAATCTTGTCAATTATCAAAATTGCATAGAAATCTATTTCCTTTGTAATCTTCCTAATGTGTTTAAAATAATATATATTTAAATATGATCAATTTTATAAAATATAACATTTTCTTTTAAAACATTAACAACTTTTACATCTACAATTACAATCTTTTCAATCAATTTTTTAATAATATTTTCATGTTTATAAATGATAACTCTACTAAAATTTAACAGAATAAGTATTATAACTTAAAATGTAATTATACGGAGTGTAACAGGACTATTTAACAAATACAATAACATTTGTTCTATTCAATATTTAAATTTAAAAAAAAAATGAATATTAATTGTTGGATTTTGTACTATAATAAAAATATTTTTAAAAACTAAAAATAGAAAAATTAAAAATAGCAATTTTGTATTTTGACTTTTAGAAAAATTCCAGTGGAAAAATATAGTATCTTTAATTTTTTCAAATTTTGATAAAAATGTGATTATTTTCTCACTCATAGTTACAATTAACTTGACAAAAAAAGTTTCATATTTATATTTGGTTTTAATTTTTAATGATTAAAATAATGTTTTGTACTATTTACTATTGATATTGGACAACCATTTTTATTAACTAATATTGATGAGCAAAAACAATATTCACAATTTTAAAAACTTTAAAAATCATAAAAAATAAATTTAAAAATATTTAACTATATCACAAGAGTTTTAAACATTAAATAAATGTTACGATTCTACAATTAATTAATGAATAAAAAAAAAAAATAAACATCATTGTAAAACCAATAGCATCCTCGTTCCACTCAGAATCTAATATAACATTAATTATTAAATAGTTCTGTAACATAACATATAGTTTGACATATAAATTGAACAATTTTCCAACTATATCTAAAATATTTCAAAATGTGGATTTGTGATTATTTTTTATTTTTATAAGTACTTAATCTGAGATAATAAGGTTTAGGGTAATTTTTCTTTAAATACAATTTATATAATGCAATAATACTTTATAGATGATGAGAACACTCGAATCAGTGACCCACCCAGAACTATATATATATATATTACATGAAAATATAGTAGGTACTTAATAAAATGAAAATATTGGCGGTCTTAAAATTGTCCAGCAATTATGTCCCTGTTAAATTGCTAAAACCAACAAAATAGTACATAAAAATAAACTTGATATATTTATTTAACATGTTAGAACAACAACATTATATATAAAAATTTTGTATGTTAAGTGCTAATCTCCTGCATTTAAACCAATGGTCTATTTATTTTGATTAATTTTAACATTAAGAAAGCAGAACTAAATAATGAATAAATAATGTTAATCAAAAATTGTATTTAAATCATTTTGGCGAAACATGAACATCATACATCAAAAACATCATATTCTATAATTTTATTACATTTTGATAATGGATAATGGATTTAAACTAAAATATTTGAATACTTAATGCTTATTATACAATATGTTTAGAACTAAAATTAAACCTGTAATTATAAATATTAGATGCAGTAATTAGTACAGTATATTTTAAACATTTTTTTAAATTATAAAACAGAACAAACCCCAAAAATAAACATTAACAGTTATAAAATTACACAAAACATGTCAATACATCAATACAATATTATATATAATTATAATTATTATTGTTAGACAAGAAACGAGTAGTACTTATTGGCATCCATCTATTTGATAAATAAATTGTTGCAAACATAATTTGTAGCAAATTTAAGGATGTAGATATTGATTTTTTCAAGAACAGCTAGGAAATCAGTATTTATCAAATTCTTTAAGAAATATATTATATTGACCAAAATCTTACAGTCAAACAAAGAATAGAGACCCCTTTGGCACAAAGCTTGAGTAGGTATAATAAATTATAATAATATGCAGAGCAGTTTATGCCTATTGTCTGAAATACATTTCTAAATTCTAAAAAATTTACATTCAACTCTTTTGTAATCTGAGAATATCATCTAGTGTCCATACAATTATTGATCCATATTCAAGAATAGGTTTGAAGAAATCTAATACCTAGTAGTTATATACAACTATATACCATAGAGTACTACTAGATTAATAAATTAACAATTTTACATTATCTTATTTCCTAAACTCTAACATGCTCAGGTGTGTACCTTCACATATTAGGGGAGTCAAAGATGGTTTTTGATAGCTATAAGGATAATTACGACTGCATAGTTATTAAATTATTGGACCAGTTTGTAATTATAGCCAGCTTACACCAAAGACCACACACCACCAAAAAGAAAAATCTCATTGGCTACCTAGTAGTCGAACCAGGGACCTTGTACACCAAAATACGCATGTCGAACACTCGACCCCCAATACTACTATATATAAAGTCTAATTCAGATAAGGAGTCACTACTAGAAGTGAACATTAATTCCATTGTTGGTTTAGAAAAATATAATCCTTATCCTAGTTCTTGAAAGTCACTGTTCAGCATTTATTAATATTCATAGATAAGCCTAATGTGTTATAGCCTTATAGGTACTAAAAGGACTCTACACAGATGATTTTTGGTACTATAAAACATGTTCACTTAGATTGCAAATAATATTTATCTAAGTTAATTTAGAACCAAATCATCTATTATCAAAATATATTTTGAAGTGTATTTGGAATAATGAAAAAAAATGTCCAAGGTGCACTTCTAAATTTTGTTTTTTTTTCATCGTGATTACACATTTAATAAAAAATGATATAAAAGGATTATTTTTATATTACTTTTCAAATATATTGAAGAATTTATAAATAACTGGACTTTTATTTTTCTTAATGTTTCATAAAAAATTGCCTACACAAAACCCCTTAAAAAGTACAGGTATGTAGTGTTCTCTTAAGATACTTAGAGAATATACCAGAAGATACAACTTATACCATTAGCTTGATACCATAGATCATAACTCAGCTTTCCTCAAGGATAAATAAGAGTGAAACCAAGATTAAATAGGTCCTTCAAACCTGAACTGTATCAAAACATTTAAGAAAGAAGAGTGTTTTACTTCCTTAAACACTTTACAAAAATTTGTGTATATACTATATTACATCAACTATATGGCAATGAAACAGCTTAAAGTACAATAACACGCTCAATTTGACTATGCAAACAGACAGCATACACTATCTGAACATATAAATAGAAATTGTAGGACTGCAGTCTAAAATTTTGAAATACACAAGTTTAATGGGTATCTAAACATTTTTTGGGAACATAGTTTTTCTTAGAATTAATAGGTAACAGTGGTATTTTCATTATTCATTTTGTATATTATTATTAGGGTTAGGATGTTTATGACTTTATAAACTAAAAAAAATGCATGCAAATATGCCCAAAAAGTAGTATGCCCTTAAAACAAACAAATATGACATAAAAAAACTATTTTAATGAAGATAAAACACATTTCTAAAATACAGATACTAAAATAATATGGTAACATAGTATACTTGCGGCACACCATATACTGACTAAGGATTTTATAGTATTAAGTCGTTAAGTAGGTACTATACAGAATCTATTGGCATGACAATCCCAATATTATTAGTTGTAAAATCAATTAAGTATGAATGCCGATTAACAGTTATTTATAATAGAACCTAGTTTATTTATTATTTAGTAGTTTTAAGTTTTATAGAACATTTTTTTTTTTCAAAAAGATAGAGAATAATTAAACTACTTCTATGTCATACAAAACAAATTTATAATTTGGTCTGCATTGTGTAAGACTAAAAGAAAAAATATGAAAAAGTCATAAACATCCTAACCTTAATTATTATTATACATAATACTTATTATATATTAGAACAGAGGTCACCAAAGTTTTTTATTCGAGGGCCACATGAAAAATTAAATGCATTTACCGAGCCAAAAGTAAATAAACACAAAATTAATTTACAAATCCATTTACAATCTGCTAGGTAGTAAAAACAATAATTTAGTCTTTTCAATTTCATTCCTTATCTCAAAACATGACTAAGCCATCAAACTGCTGTAAATTATGGTATATTTGGGTAATCTGTTTTTATTTATTTAAAATTTTTTTAAAACTAATGATGCTGTAGTGAGATATTACACATATTTTTAGATTTTTTATTGGCCGTTGGGGGGCCAGTTAAAACATGTTCACGGGCCGGATATGGCCCTTGGACCATAGTTTGGAGACTATGGAGACTATTAATAATTGAATTAAAATATAGTATTGTAATTTATATTATTACAATGCTTGTCTTTTTAGAACCAATTTTTTTAAACTACATTCTTTTCATTTAATTTGTAATATACATTTTATTTAATAATAAGTAGGTAATTGATTTATTTTTTATTAATACAAATCACAAGACTGAATAATTCCTGTTCAGATAAATATGCCATTTTCATTAAGATTTCAAAATTAAACTGAACAAAAATTAGAATCAAAGCTTATATGTAGGTACCATAGATAATGTATGTACAATAAAGTTTGAGCAGTTTAACTGAATATGTAAACGGTAAACAATTTACTCAATTTTATTGCACTAACTGACTGCATAAAATTCCATGTGATAGAGAAAACTGCGAAAGACCAAAATCCACACTGCTCATTAATTAAAATATAATTAACCTGAGGTTAAATTCAACAATGTACAAGGGATGCAAAAAGCTTAAAAGGATGTGGGATACCGAAATAAGTATGTACTTCTTTTTCAAAAATAGGAATAATTGAACTTAGCTTTATTAAATAAAAAAAGTAACCAGGCAATCTATCAATATTACAACTATAAGCTTTACTATAAAAGTTATAAAAAACAATTGACATTAGTACATATGGTTTATAATCTACTTCATTCTATAAAATTATTATAAAGTATTGTACTACAAATTTACTGATAAAAGATTAAATGTATTAATGAATTGTAAGCATAAATCATAATTATTGTAGACTTTATTGAATGTTAATTAATTTCTTGAGATTTTTTATCTAGTGTTTTTCAATTTTTTATCATGTAAAATTCTCTTCCAAAAAAATCTTTTAAAATTTATAAACGACTAAAACAGTGTTTCTCAACTTTTTTTGGTTCACGGCACACTATTATACATCATAAGTTTTCGTGGCACACTGACGCACTAAACAACAACTTTGGCAACCATGTGAGGGCATTAGTCATCGCTATGTGCCAAGTCATCCGGTTGGGTTGAAACTGTACAGTTTGCCTACACATGCATTGTCTTATCTGCACAATTAATTGACATTTAAGATAAACTGAGAGGGTTCTTAAAGAAACTGGGTTTAGAAACTGCATGTAGAAAAGAAAAGTTTAAAGATGTTTCCTTTAACTTTTGATATAGATCCACAGTGACATAACCACTCAACTAGTTTTAAATCACCTCACAGCTCTTGAAGACAGTATGGCACAGTATTTTCCCCACATCTCAGTTAACAAGTATGATTGGGTGCACAATCCTTACGCTATGCTACTTCATCAGAATCAACAACTGACTTATCTCTTGAGAAAAAAGAACAGCTGGCAGAAATTCCGGAGGATAAACCACTACGACTGAAATATAATGAATTACCACTAATTAAATGTTGGATGTATGTAAAGACAGAATATCCTGTAATAGCAGAAAAAGCAATCAACATTTTGTTACACTTTTCAAGCACCTACTTATTCGAGTTAGGCTTACACCACTAACAAACATAAAAAACCAAAAACAGGAGAGGATTCTTTTTATTGATCGGGAAATACGTGTGTGCTTGTCTTCAATTCGACCACATATCGAACTTTTGTGTATGAAACGACAAGCTCAAGTTTCTCACTAATAATTTAAAATATTTTCTCTTTATGATATAATATTCCTTTGTTTAAATAATTTAGTTCTCAAAATATTATTTTGTTGTATTTTTAAAAAATTAATGTAAAAAAATAAAATACTGTTTTCAATATTTTTTTACCAGCATAATCACAAATAT
This sequence comes from Pemphigus obesinymphae, assembly GCA_025469235.1. Taxonomy (NCBI): domain Eukaryota; kingdom Metazoa; phylum Arthropoda; class Insecta; order Hemiptera; family Aphididae; genus Pemphigus; species Pemphigus obesinymphae. Next base: position 13,104 of record JAIPRL010007414.1, read on the forward strand.
CAGATATTTCTCCCGACACACCTAGTCGATCTCACGGCTCAGTAGTGTGCTGCGGCACACCGGTTGAGAACCACTGGACTAAAATATTTTCTTTACCAAATGACTTAATGGTAGACACAACAGTAGGTACATAAAGTTTAGTACAAGTTTAGCATTGAGTAAATTTTATTCTAAATTTGCCAATTTTCCAAAAAAATTTAGGCTTTTATAGGATATGCGAGTATATTTTGTGAGTACAGTTTATGCAATAATATAATAGATCATAAATGACAAATGTTAACAAATAGGAAATTTCCATAAGACACATGATAAGATTTTAACAGTAGCACACATTCTGAAAATGAAAAACAACCTACTAAAACTTAAAGCAAACATATGATATTTTGTGTGTGTCAGTGCTAAACCTACTGTTTTTTTTATTAAAATTAAATAATTAATAGACATAAAGATAAAGGAAGACATATATTAAAAAAATGACTAGACTGAATTGACTGTAACAAATATTCTGATATCAAAATGTTAAAAAAATAATTCTCCATTACCCCATTACCAAATATTTTGTATAAATAAAAATAAAATGTTAAATTAAAAAAATACTAAATTATTAAATAAAATCTACAATCATAAATAAAAATATTGGGTAAATTACAAATGTGTATACACAAAAAATAAAAATACTATAATATACTTGAGCATTTTTTTAACTGAACCAGTGGCTGCCCATGCATTCTCTTGTCCATTCTGTTTGACACAACCAACACCATGGAAATGAACAACGTGTACAAACCATATGCATACAACCACCTTTAAACATAATATAGAATGCAATTAAAAAAAACTGGGAGAGTAGGAAGTAGAAGCACTTCAAACGATGGGTAGATATTAAATATAAAAGTAATGATAAATCATTTTTTTTGATAAAACAATTTTGAGCGGATCTTTGGTGTAATATACATGATTAATTATTATTATAACTATAAAAAAAAATGTACACATATTATACGCATAATAGCAGTGCTTGGAAGGAACACGTTCAAAGGAACTAGATCAATTTTCAAGAACTTATCGGGAACAAAGTTACTTTCTTGTGTGAAAGAACGTATTGGAATTTAGTTCATATTTAGGAAGAACACGAACATTAATTTATGTTCCGTTTTTAGTTTCATTAAGAATTTTTAGAATTTAGTGAAAAATTTTATATAATTTTTCTTCAGAAATGTAGAAATTATTGAACTATACAATTAAATAAAAGATAATATAAAAAATTTATATTGTTTTGAAAATTATAGTTTAAAAAACATCCAGGTAGAGATGGTAGAAGTTAGTTATTAGATAAAATAGTGTATTACTATATTTTAAAATTTTTATTTTTATCACGTCAATATTATAATGCTACAATAAATATTTAGTATAAATTTCAAGTCTCTCACTTGATTATTTTCCAATTTATAACAAGTTTTGGTCATTTTTAAAGAATCAACTAGATTTTAGTTACTAGAATCTACCGATTCAATAATTAGATTCAAAAAATTCTTTACTTCAACAATCAACATACATTATTATTAAAAGGATGCTACACACCCATTTTAGCAGTATTAAAATACTTTCTCGCTCTATAACTACAACTTTTCTCTTAGTAATCAGAGAATCAAAATTTATACAAAATATAAAAGATGATAATATTTACTATGTCGTAACATAAAGATTTTTTAATTTTAAAATTTCAGGATTTTCAATCACTGATTAAAAAAAAAAAAACTCCACGCTCAGGTAAAGTAAATATTCTCATTATTCATATTTTTTATTCAATTTGACTCTGTGATTATACAGAGAAAAGTTGTAGTTATAGAGCGTGAACGTGATTTTAGCAAATATTGTGATAACCGAACAATAAAAAATTATATTGACACATAACTATTTTTAAATTACTTTTTAAATATAATTAAATATTTTTAAATTGTTAATTTTCATTATTATTTCATAAAAATTGCAAATATAACACAGTCTTCTTAAATCAATACATTCCTCGTTTCTCTCAAAATCTAAAATGTTTAAATTACCAACTTCCACCACCAATATCCTACCTGTGGTGTTAAGTATTTCCTTGACTTTTTTAATTAAAAAAATATAAGAAATGGCACAAAACAAGGTGAGTACTTGATCTGAATAATATTATAAATTATTTTCTTTTATCCCTGCATATTTTTGAAAAATTTTAAATAGTTGAAGAATTAAAAAAACGTGTTCCTTTTTAACCAAATGAATATGAATGTGAACTAGTTATTTTTAAAGAATTTCCAAACACTGTATAATAATAAAACACATACTCTATGAAAATCTCAAGATTTTTGATATATATTTTTCTAAATTACAAAGAAATAACCACAATCAAAATTATAAATGTTGTTGAAAATAATTTAATAGTTATAAAACAAATGGTGACTAACAATTTTTCGATATATATTTTTTTAATATAGTTTGAGTAAGGCAGGCTTAACCTTTGTATTAAAACTTCAATCTTTAAAGATCCGAAATTACCAAATTTTAAGACTTAAAAACCTCAGTCTAAAATGTCTATAAATATCTCAAAATTGCAAAACAAAAAAAAAATAATAAAAATTTAAGAATCATTATTTTTGAAATGATGAAGAAATAACAAAAAATGGATTCATGCTTTTACATAATTTTTTGGTAGTTTTATCAAAAAATAAAATATTTTCTTTTCAAAATACCACCCTGATCAAATTTACTACTGGAAAATTCGTACACATGTAACAATTGGATTTTAAATAGTTTCCAGAAGAAAAAAAAGCTTCTTTACTCCACTCAGAAACTAAAATGTTTAAAATAAAAGTACAAAAATAAATTATTATTTACCGTCTCGTTCAGTAGCTGTACGACATTTTGGACAAGGTTTTGTAGAAACTTTGATTTTAACTTTGCTTGCGTCATCCCATTTAGCCTAAAATATACATTGATGTAATTTTACATTATAATTTTCTTTAAAATCCATATTATACCTGTGGGACTAGTTTAGGATCAACTGAATAACCAGTTATATCAATAATTAATTGCTCCTCTTTTGGTAGACAGTCACCAATATGATAACCTTGGAGACATTTTTTACAAAATACATACTAAAAGTTTGAAATTAATTAATATATATTTTCTAAGTATAATCTTGTATATACAAACTTACCCCACATCCTTTAATACATGTCACTTTGTCACAGTCTTCATCAACAAGTATGCCCGCACCACAATCAGGTTGAGGACATAATACACCACCATGCATAAGCACATATTCTTCGGTAGCAAACCTTTCGTACATTTCAAACTAATGAATAATAAAAAACATCAATATCAATATATCATTGACCAACCGTAAACTTTTAAAAAGTATCCACAGGTGTTAAATTGATACAGTTTACAATATTTAAAAATACAATATATATACATACTTTATTAGGTATATACTATATAGTATATAAATAGGCTGCAAACATTTTATGGCCAAATAGTCAGATGATTTATGTAATCGTATATTTATATATTCATTAAAATTTCAATGATAAAGTTCATCTCTCTAATGTTTTATTTTTTAAACTGACAATATTTAAAGGTTGAGCAAATACATATGGGAGAAGTTAGTTCATCATAACTTTCAGTCTTCAAATCAATAGTATAATAGTATTAATGTTTGAAAATAAAGATGTCATTAAATTTTAAAAAAGTTTGATTTCATACAATTTTTTCCATGAATAAATAGGTACTCTGTAAATAAAAATGACTTGCTCAAGGCACATTGAGACTAAATTTATCCCTCCAAGCGGCTACCGGATATTATATACATTGTGATGTAACACTAACAAGAGTGAGTAAGAAAAAACAAGACATGTAATGGCAGGTAAATTTATCTAAACTAATCATTAGTAATTACTAATGTACAAAAAATAAATAATATTATACCACATAAATAAAAACTATTGTATAGTAATACATATTTTACAGATTTAGAAACAAATTTATTGTAAATTTAAGGTTTACTATATTTATATGATACCATTAAAATGTTATGAAACTAAACCATTTAAAAAGATATACAGTAAGACCTCGTTTAACGTTATTTCACTATTACGTTGTAGAAGTTTAAGTCCCAGTGTTTCGTTTAACACTGTAATGGTTTTAATAAAACCTCGTTTTTAATACATATGTACAACAGATTGTTATTATATTTATATATTTGTATATAAGTAATTTTATTTCGTCGAACTTCTTCAAATAATACTGTTATCGATTTGATTGATATGTTTATCATACATAGGTACTATTTTTATTTATTATAGTTAATATATACTTCAAAATCATTTAGTATTTTATTGATAATCAGTTGTTCAACAACACTTTTACTGTCGACTATACCATTTTCGTATAAAAAAATCTATCTAAATCTAATTATAAGTTTTTGTTTATTTTAATATATGTACCTAATTTAATATCATTTAATACAAACAATAATTTAATAATGTATAAATAAAATAATAATTAAATCATGAAATTTTTATCATACAATTGTAAAATATATAATACATTGTTATTTATTGGCAGAAATACATTATAATAAAGTGTTTCACTTATCGTTCTGTTTTCTAGGAACCCAACCTCAATATTAAACGAGGACTTACTGTAACTAAAGACCAAATTTTGAATAAAATGCACTATGTTATTTTCCAAATCAAATACATACAGTCATAGAGCCATTAAATTTTCATAAATTATTATTTGAATGATAAAATAATACAATTTTATAGGTAATGCAGATTTTTTATTGAAATGCATTTTTTTGCATATTATGGTTGTAAAATGTTATTTGATCGCTAAAAATTTTAAAAATATGTATATACTTAATTTAATTTCAAATCTGATTACTTGATTATTTAGACATTTTATTATTTAGTATATTATACTTAGGATATCATCCTATATTGGTTGTAAAAGTTTACATATCATATTAACTAATTTTTTCTAATAAACATTTAAATTTTGTGTACCTATTATGTTTTCTAATATTTTCTTTGTTTTTTATCATTATTGTTGTAGACTTTCTTTACAGGTCATGCAATTACCTCCTCTCCTCAAAAAAAGTCAACATTTTTTTTTTTATCATTTTCCTCATAACTATAAGTTATTAAATATTTCAAATTCAAAATACTAAATGCTGGATATATAAAAATTAAAAACATTAGTGACTTAAGTCTTTCATGAACCATTGTGCTGCGAAGTTTTGTTTTCACAATGACCAATTTTGAAAATGCATATTCGCATGAACAGCTAGTCATAGGAATGGTGGTGAAAAGTATTATTACATTATAAAAATATACAAAAATTTGTTCTATCAATTATAATTAACATTTGAATATCATAATCAATTGAAATATTAATAATTTTAAAAGTTATAGCTGTTAATTTATCAATACTAATAAAAGGTGCGCTTAGCTTGTTGGGATAAATCATTGCATTCGAAAAAAACAATTTGATTGCATGGTTGTAGCTTTGGTGTACTTTAACAACTATTAATATTAATAATGTTATTCAGTAAGCTTAACTTTATATCAAAAAAGTAATCGTAGAAAAAAATAAACATCATTGTAAAACACTTTTGGACTTAAATGCCTTAAGTGATAATTTTGTTGAAAAATTTAAATGACTATAAAATTATTTTGACTACGGATTTTCGAAATTTTTTTTAAATTAATTAAACTAACGTATATTTAACGTTTAAAAAATTGTCAGGTCTTAAAACCCCAAATTACTCTTTTTAAGACTTAGAAATCTCAAAATCTAAGATGTCTATAAATTTAAAAATATTTTAATGAACGTGAATATATTACTACATTAAATATTCGATGTAAATTTCGAGAATTAAAAGTTATTATTTTCGAAATTACGTAGAAATAAAAACCTTGATTTGACAAAATTGTAATTTTGATGTTTTTTTGTCATTTTTGGATAGTTTTTATTTACGCATTAAAAAAACTATTAAGAAAATCTAAAAATGACCAATTAAAGGAAATTTGCTACCAGAAACTGGGTAAGCTTATAAAGATCAGAGCACTCCTTTTAGTAGCAAATTTGTTCAGAGAAAAAAATAAATAAACATTGTAAAACCACTAGTTCCCTCGAACGCTCAGAATCTAAAATGTTGTTTCAAATATAGATCTTCTTTGAATGGCTCAAGTTTTAAAATGTTACCAATTGAAATTATATTTATTGTTTCTTGATTATAACATTCATTTAGACTATTTAACAAATTTAATCATCATTTAAAACTGCATAAATAAGTGAAAATCTTAATTTATTTTCTTTAGTTTCTACAAATTATTGATTTTTTGAAGCTTGATCAAACTTTGATAATATTTAAAAATATTTTAACTTCAGGAAATGCACTCCATTTTCTATATATTGCTTAACGTAAACTAAGCTTTACTATAAACTTATTAGAATAATGTTTCGTCTATCTTAACTGAGATATATTTGATTTCAATAATTATATCATACTTGTAGATTTTATTTTCGGAAGGGGTCCAAAATATATTTTATTATTTTAATAGATATTGAATTTATATTTTACCCATCATATAGCAATTTATTGGTTTTATGGATTTTGAAAACATATTTGAATTTATCAAAAACTTAACTTGTAATCAAATTTTTTAGATTTCAATTTTTATATCTAATATTTTAATGTTTGGTAGACTAATATTTAATGATTTTTTAATTTAATAAAACTATTTTAAGGAATAAATAATTTAAAATTCAAAGTTTGCATAGTTTGCAGTTTTTAAAATATTAAATATTTTTTAAATTGTGTAAATTTTACGGTCTATGGACAACTCGATCAACGATGGATTAAAATAGGTTTTTAGTCTGTGTATAAAACTCGTCACAGAAAACTGCCTTAAAAATTATATTTAACTATAGTTAGGTATATAGGTATACATTTTTTTAATAAAATTATGATTTCCTATTTTTGGTAAGTTCAAAAGTTATGATTTGAAAAAATATTTTATAATGAAATTATCTTAATGATGCTTTTTATAACTGTATCAATATTTTTCTGCATACCTACCTATATTCATTATTTTACCGATATGATTGTTTTGACCAGTTTTACTGTTGTATTTAAATCACAATCTACATAAGTAAGTATATGGTTTTTAAAGTATTGTGTTCATTAACCGATCAGTTATGATTAAAAATATTGATATTGATGCTAAAAGTCACTAGTTTACATAAAAAATGCATCAAAGACAAAAAAATTTTGGAAGGGATCCAGATTCCATGGACCACCCCCCTCAGATATGGCCTTGCTTATAGATGTTAAAATATATAGATATTCAGCTTGACTTTAATAATGAGTAGTAAAAAAATATAAAGCATGATTAACCTTCGAGCGGGCGCGCTATTATTCGTAACATGAGTAGTCGCGCGTTGTAAACTTTACAACAGACCTAATACGTTGTTATAATCGTTCACATATCAAATATTAATACATTTATTGTATTATAAACTTTAATTTATTGATTTATACAGTTAGTAATAAAATAAAATAAAAATAAAATATCCTAATAGTTATTTTTTATTATGTAAAATAATAAATATAATTATTTAACTATTTTAATTATTTATTAAAAAAATCAGTTTGTCATATTTTATAAAAATCAAATGATGAACTTAGGTATTAATTGAAAAATGATAAATTTTAGATTTTTTACTTTTAATTTTACAAAATAATAATAATAATAATATTTTATTCAGAAGTGACATTGTTATCGTTATTAGAACACTGTTCGTATATTATAACTTTTTTTGAATGTACCTTACATACAAATCTCATACACTTGGTGCACTTCATAGATGTAGCAGCACTCTTTTTCAATCCACACTCGAAGCATGTTCCATGTTTTGGAGAAGGAGTTACAGATACGTCTGGTGTACATTCAGCAGCATAATTCATTTTCAAAAAAGATGATATGTCCGATGGTAAACATGAAATTTGAGGACGAGATGCAAGATATTCCTTCATGAGATCAAAGGCTAATGTTTTCAAAAATAATCTTCTAACTTTTGGAGTATTATTGTGTTTAGAGTATGAATATAGTACCTGTGCATTTATGCCAGCAATATTCATCATAGTATAAAAAATGACAAGTGGCCACCTTTTTGTAATTCGAGAGACAGAATATGCCACACACATTTTATCAACTGTATCAACTCCGCCTTTGGTATAATTATAATCCATAATTATTTCTGGCTTACGAGTTTCTACATCAATTTTTGAATCACAGTGTATAGTTGAACGTAAAATAACTGCTTTGTTTTTTCGAGGTACATATGAAACTAATGATTTATTTTTTTGAAACCCGAATATGCACAAGCCAATTTCTTTCTTTTTATCAGGTAAAAATTCTGTAGGTATTTCTCTCTTGTTTTTTTTTCAAAGTTCCAATCAGAGTAATTTTTTATGTAATAAGTAATCTGCAAGTGGAATACTGGTATACAAATTATCAGTGGTAAGATTTCGTTTGGAGTTATATCTTTTACTAATCGTTTCCCGATATCAATTGATGAATTAGAGGCTTCATACGGACCAGGACCATAAATGTACCATATATCAACCTAGTCTCTAATTCATTATCTGAATTATCTAATTCATTATCTTGTTCTGAATTACTTTCATGGTCACTTACTTCCACATTTTCTATACTCAGGTCACTATCACTCTCTTGGTCATCCACACGATCATTTTGAATAGAAAGTTCTTGTAGTATATTTTAAATTTGTTCAACTGTCATAGAATCTGACCTGAAATAAAGTACAAATAATGTAGGTATATACCAAAGATGTATGATAAATAAATACAAATAATATGCATGTATAATATATTAGTAATTTAAAACAATACTTACATTTTGTTGATATTATAACGCACAAAAAAAATTATTATAAAATAATATAGAACGACGCATGTTGTATTTTACGAAAACGCGTAGTTTTCACGTATTTACGCGTAGTCTATCGTCGACTGGTCTGCGATAAAGTGAACTGAAATACTTCAAGATTAGTTTAAAACGTAGATTATAACATTTATGAGGAATACCCGTGACTGCTGATGAGATAAAAATAGAATATAAGTAAAAAAAAAAATCACAATTACAGAACTGTTATATTATTTACAACAGCGCGCCCGCTCGAAGGTTAAAGCAAAAATAAATTAAAATGTGTTTAATTGGGGAAGCAAATTTTTTAATTTAACGTCTGACATTTTTTTATTATGACAGAATAATTTATTTCTTATTGCAGCTACAAATTCAAATCAACAAGCTCATCTTGTTGTTGAAACAGATTTCAATGATATTAACTTTAAATTAATTTTTTTAAAGTCGCATAGCGAATGCCTTCCATAAATGAATATACATATAATGGCTTGTCAGGCTAATATTATATTTTGAACCGTAGTCAGAACTCAGAACTTCACATTCACAAAACATTTTTTGATAATAAATAAATAAAATAAAATAATAGACATGACAAAATAAACTAACCTACCATAAAATTAATGTTGTCATAAATATATTTGTAATATAGCACGGAAAATAATATTTAAGCCAAAATGTGAATTTGCAGCTGATTTTGCAGGTTGTGACTGTGTATGATAAGCATGACCCATAGACTATGGTACTAATACTCAATTTAAAGCTAAACAAAAATAATTAAACTTTATACTGCATATTTCATATTTTTTCTTTATAAGGGCATGAAAATCCGGTCTTTAGATATAACTTTTACATTAGGAGGTATAAGGATTTTAAATTGTTATAAATATTTGGAAACAGTCTAGAAATGGATCATGTAAACAATGATTATGTTATGAATTATTATTACTCCATATAGAATCAAAATGTTATGCCTCATCAAATAATTTACAAGTTTTAGAAAATACACTTCTATTCTATCATCTATTATAATGTTAATAATATAATAGAGAATAAATATGAAAGATAATTTTTTTTTTTTATATTTAACATAAGTGTTTTAAGTCTCAATTTCCTTTGGTTTTTATAGACATCTTTTTACTACTTAAATTCATTCACTTAATATGAATATTTGTATATAGGTAATAATAGAGATTTTTCATATTCCTCATTATGTAGTTCAATTAATATTACGCTGTGTCTAGAAACCCGGACGTCCATGTTTTGTATGTGTACACGGACGTCCGTGTTAACAATGCGTACCCGAACGTCCGTGTTATCAATGCAGATACGGACACAGAAAACATATTATATAATATGTCCGGCCACGATTTTAGATATTATAATATTTAAATCCATGGTCCGGACGCCTCAAGGTTTATAGATTATAAATGTGGACTCCTAGTACTAGTTATATTCTTATTCTATGGCCTAGTATCACAGAATATTCTG
>JAIPRL010007415.1:0-23588 GCA_025469235.1 Pemphigus obesinymphae
TTATTATTATTATTATTATTATTATTATTATTATTATTATTATTATTATTATTATTATTATTATTATTATTATTATTATTATTATTATTAATATTATTATTATTATTATTATTATTATTATTGTATATAGGTATTAGGTGTGTATATTGATCGGCGAAACAATCGACGACAATGACAGATTGATGTGCACTGTGCGGCCCGAGCCACCGCGGTTTCCTAAGAATAATGGATAACTATTGTTTTAGGGAAGATTCAGTAAAATTAAATAGAAAACATCTATAATACTTATATAAATGTTTCAATACCGATCGAAGTGATAAATAATATGGTTTTTCATTTTAAATATAAATATTTCGAAAAACTGATAAATATAATAATATTGTATATTGCCATTGCCATTGCCTATTGCTATTGTCATATTTAAATAATATCGACGTTTTATTCTATTATCTTTATAATTATATGAGAACAAATTCATTAGCGTAAGGTCTCCTCGATTTAACATATGTAACGGATATAATTAAACTTTGAAAATAATAAAAGTTTAATGTATCCATGAATATAGATTGTATATAAATCTATATTGAAGTGATTTCTGGTCCTGGGTTGCCGAAATAGTACATCCAAAATTAAAGCGCATACATCTAAAAATATATAGGATATTTTAAACAAAACTGTAAAGTAGAATAGAAATTCAAAACGATAATCCAATTATTTATACAATTTTATGATGAAAACTCGTTCCGAAATATATACTAAAATTGTTATGCTTTATTTTGCATGTGAATACAATACGTACTTCTGACGGAATGTTTTGTCATTTTAGAAAACATAAAACTTACATTTTTATGAAGTACTGCGACTTGCGAAGACAGACTCAATACATTAACCGTTATAAATATCAACTATTAGTTGTAATTTATTCGATACTTTTCATTCTAGCTCCTGAATGTATATTATATTATTTAATCAAGAAACTTGTTACAAAATACAGAGGAAAAATATTTAAAATTAAAATAATATACAACTTTAATGCATTACGTAAATGTATTTAATAAAATTAAGAGTAAATATTGGAAAAAAACCATAAACTGATAAAAATATTTTCAAAGACCCAATCGCAAATTCTTTTTTTTTTTTTTTACTGTTTACAATTTACCTGGTTAATATGATCTGAGATCTGAGATAAATTTATGGACACTAGATGAGATACTACGGGGAACTGAGTAAATCACAAAACAAACAAAATCTCGTATGGTCAGTTCGAGGTATAAGGAAACGGATCATCGAAAAACGATTTTATACACAGGAAAAAAGCCAAACGATTTATGGAATAAGCCTACGTCAAAGCGAAGCGAATAAACAGTTTTACCTTTATTATTATTTCTTTTTTTATATTGGATTTTCATTGTTTATCGATTTAAAATTCAGTTTCACTAAATATTTATATTATTTATTAAAAGACCGTAGAATATATTATATTGTTTTAAATAACTACCTACCTATATTTATGAATTTTTTAGTATTACTTGAAATCTGGAACCCTCGAAATGATTTTTTTCATTAAACACTATGAATTGATATTGGTTTTTTAAGGAAATTATAATGTTGAACTCCTTAATGCATCTATACACGAAAATAAGTAACAAATAACAACGTGTATACAAAGACGGACGATTGTTAGTTACACCTTTCCGCTTTTCTCTCTTCGGTTCAGGATTATATTGTTTATTATAAAAACAACAATTATTATACATTTGAAAGAGATGATATAATTATATTGTCTCATTAAGGAAATGATCCTCCGCTGGTCTCATTACGTATGTCATTTTTAAACTAATAAAATGTTCGTAAAAATAATTATAAACGAAGTAAATATTATAATGGGACACTTACGAGTATTTTTTCATTGAAAAATACATTATATACAAACCAGAAAATGTAACGAATTTAATCAGTAAATTTGGAGAAAATTTCCCCCTTTTTCGTTGTAACTACGAGTATACTATAGATTGTATAATGTATATACACCTAAATAAATACATTTTATGTATTATAGACTTTGAATAGAGCGAGGAATCCATTGGTTTATTTATTTTATTTTATATTATTCTTTATTTCTGTGAAAACAACTTTTTGGGTGGAAAGAGTCGAGTAGATGTTTTGGATTAGGAAATTTTTTTGATTGAAAATTCGTTCTAGATGAAACTATCCAGAGGTTATATTTTTGATTTTCTCAGTAGTTTTTTTGTGAGTAAAGAAATAAAATATTTTTACTTTTGAACCAATGTATACATGGGACGAGAAAATATTATATACCTACTTATTTTATTTTTGGATTATTTTTTAAACAGCATTTCTTGTTGATGCTTTTTTGAGTAGGTATATATATATTTATTTATGTTAAAAATCATGTAATATTTATGTACCTATACTATAGAGAAATATTGTATTTTAAATTATGCATTTATATTATATTATCGAAAAAATCATTAATTTGATTTTTAATCCGCGAGCCTAAATAGTTATTAGACCAACGAAAATGTTTCAATTTTCCAAGTATCTCGTTTTTACTTTTACACGCATCAACGATTCAGTTAACCAAATAATCCATTAAATGGATTTTATCTTAATGCTTTTGAATAGAAGTTTCATTTATAAAAGATAAAAATATAACGTAAAGTACTCAGAAGTGTATATTATATAATTTATTTATGGTTTTTTGTACAGTATAAAATCGCTAATAAAAAATTATCTCAAATTTCCTGAACACTGCAGATAATAATATTATAACGATTTTAAATAGGTATTAAAAAAACAAAATTTCACTAGGTGTAATAATATATTGTACAATTTGAATAAGTATATGTATAATGTTTATTATTCGACGAGATTATCGTGTTTAGAAGTTTAAGTTTAAACAACATTATAAATTACAGAAACATTTTTATGTTTTAACGTTGTTATTTACCGAAATTATTGTAAACGGTTATTTAACTTTTACGAGTATATAATAAATCTAAATGACCATATATTCTTAACGCAGGAAAAAAAGAGAAAAAAAATTGTAACAGGTATGCCATTTATAATCCTCGGAATTAATTATGACCGTAAATTTATAGTATGACTTTTTGGGGAAAATCTTTTGGCGTTTTTATGAATACCTCGTACACTTAAAAATAACTAAACGAGCAGTTGTTTAATACTTATATACAATACATTACACTTATTATTTTCGAACGTCAGCGTTTTTAACCATATATATAATAAATATATATATATATATATAATAAATATATACTTTTACACACCGAGCTTTTTTTTTTATACTACGTCACTGGTTGTCGTTATTCGTATCAACCCGTCATATATTTTTTTCGCCTCGAATCTAATGAGAACTACGTGTTGAAATCGGTCCAAGTATTGTACAAAATTCAAGTATTGATTATTTGCAATGCCCCTCGGTGCAAGCAGGACGTTTTATACTCGAAATAGTGTAGGTAACATTATTATAATAGTATGTATACACAAATTTTAACATGATATTTTATAGCATCTTTTCTAGAGTTTTAATATTAATTTTTTGAATAGCTTAATTACTAGACATATAGGGATTTTCGAAAAGAATTGCGTCAATACTTACTTTTTGATTTTCTTGATCTTACTTCGAATAAAATACTAATAGTCGATATTCGGGAAAATATTTTCTCATAAAATGTTGATGGTCAATTTTGGATATTGTGAATATATATGCGATTATTTCTGTACCTACTTATAATATACAAATGTAACGTGTAGGTATAGGTGAAACACAGTTATAAAAACTTTTAATAGCCAATTATTGTAATATTATTGAAAAAATAAGTTTTATTGACTTATGATTTTGAGCACTCCTAAACTAAGAAATTAAAAATTCCATGTTTTGTAAAACATATAGTGGTACTTTCCACGATAACTATAACTTTAAACGTTTATAAAAGCTTATTGTAAAAGCGTACACGTATTGAAAGTATAATTGTGTAGTTTTATATTGTATAGGTTTAAATAATAAACACTTTTTTTCCACTTGATTTTAAAAAGGATATCCCTCATGTAAATGACTCTAATTGTTAAAAAGTTCTAGTTTAAGGTTAGAACTATTTATTAGCAATATGAAAAATGTAATCATTAAAAAATGTTGTAATACATTTTATACGTGATTGTATTTTATTAAAAAATAATTTTTATGATATATTTTTGAAAACACGTAATTCAAAAACTGTTTTAGCTGAACTAATTAATTTGATTTAAAACTGATGAATAATATTGGTTAAATGTTAAGTTGAAAGAAAAGTTTTGGTATAGCTATAAATTGGTATTTATTTATTTCAACGAACGGAAAACTGCAACTCTTTTAAAATTTAATTAATCTTCATTTTCCATTCACAATATATTTGTAAAAGTTTTTTTTTTCCAAAAACCATTTATCCATGTTTCATAGTTAAGAGCACTGGAAATCGTTTTTCCATCTGTGGTAGACATCCTCTTAAAGTTAAAGTCTTCAGGGGACGCCTCTAAAGAACACTCGAAAAACCGAAGACACAAATCATTCCGGTCAGATTCATACAGAATTTCAGAACCCAAATCCAATTTCACTGTAATCATGGTCATCATTAAACTCAGGGTATATTATTTTTAGAACTGAATGAATAAAGAACTTGCTATACCCTTTTAGAATATAAATTGAAATTTTGAAATCCTTTTATAAATTGCAATACTGGGTATTAACAAGTTAATTTAAACTTTTTAACTTAATAGGCTACCTTGAATTCTATATTAATTTTATGTTAATTTAACTTATTTCCTTTTAAATTAAAATTAACTTCAACTTGAACTAATTATTTTTCAATTTCTTCAATTAAGTTAATTTTATATTTTAAAAACTCAATATGAAGTATTATGCGGAGTTTATATAGTACCTCTCAAATTTAAGATGCAAGTTATTAGTAATTAACAATTTATTATAAACGAATACTACTAATATATTTAAAATAAATTTAATTGTAACTCGTTAATTCATTTATGATTGATTTTTGCTAAAAGCTGGAGTTTAAAAAGTGGGTCTGTAATTCCATAGAAATAAATATATATATACAGTAGAATTATTTTGAAGTTATTACTTTGATATGGTTCTTTGCATTTTAGCTGTTTTCGAAAATTTTCAAGATAGATAATAGAAATATAAAAACCAGAAAGCTTATTGAATATAAAATACTAAGTCTATAAATTACTATAGTGCTCTGACTACGCACCTATTCCATTTCAACATCTAATTTGATAGTAAACACATTTAATTAGGTATATTGGATTTGTGATTCATCTAGGGAATTTATATATTATAGTCTATTGTTCTCTATTTTTCATAAACAATAATATGTACTATAATATAAAATAAGTACGATTTAAACAATAATATATAACGTCGTTCAGATACAGTTAAAGTTTGGTACTTATAATATTATTAAAAAGATATACGTAACCATGAACGCTTCATTAATTGTTATATATTTTGTTACTTTTTCTGCATTTATAAAATATTTTTGTTGTAAAAGGTAGGTTTCTGTTACGTTTATGAAAACTCATAGATAAATCAAAACATGCATTTTTTATTGTATATACTAACTAATTTATTTTAATATTATATGCCATGCTAGATTTCCTCTACTCGTAAAAGTGAATACAGATATAAAAAAAAAACCCATAATTATAAATGTTTAAAGTTAAAATGGAAAAAATATTAACACAGTTTTGCAAAGAATTTCTGAGTTTATAAAAAAATAACTAAGTTTCATTCGGAAACAAAAAACGTTCATTATTATTATTAGAAAAATTCAAATAAGAATCATTTAACAAAACGTAATGGATTGGTCACAATTGGTTAAAGTTGTAAAAAAACCGTACCTATGTATATAATATAGTAATGCAATATTATTTTTGAATTTTGATTTTAATATATACATATATACATCTATAATATAACAAAAACATAGAAATCGTCAATTATTTTTTTTTGCCCCAATCATATAAATGTTAACAACTTTCACCAGCCGTAAAAAGTTAGGTTGATACAATGAAACTTTGTAATCGAGTCGGTTAGTGGACGGAATAAATAATTAACTAGTCGAAATAAAAAGTTTAAAAAACATTAACTTTGAACTCTATAGTCATATAATGCCCACTTTTCCGAAATTGTAATTATAATTTGATTTTTTTTTATGCTAACTCAGTGAAATTATTTTAATTAAATTCATTACAGCTAGTAAAAAAAAAAACGTTAGATGGTCCAGTCTCGATAGAATATTGCTTTCCTCGGAAAATCAGGGAGTTATTCAATGATGTCACCGAACCAAAAATATATCTGCCATTTCAATAAAAATATAGATTAATTTTTAATAATATGGTTGTTAATATACGTCCAATAAAATGTTTGTTGATTTAGAAATAAAATATTTGTTAATTGAACAGTAAAATAACAAAACGTCATATTGATTTAACGATATCTTTTATCAATGTCTTGGGTAAAATTATCCAATTGAATACAAATGTATTCGAATTAACAAAAATTTTGTAAATTCGATTATAAATATTTTGTGTTCATTTCTTTCTTTCTTCTTCGCAGAACAAACGCTCATTTTGTTAATCAAAACAGTCAATTTAAACAGAATATATTTTCATTTTAATGACATATTTTATCATAATAAAAAAAAATTACAAATTATTTTTTTATTAAATTATAACTCATAAATATATTTTGTGAAATTTACAAAAAGGAAATTGTCGTTGTAAACACATTTTTTGTTATTAATTTTTATGGGATATTCATATTAATTATTTAAATACTATTTTACGTAAATTCTTCTTCATTTTTAAAGAAGTTAAATATATTTTTAATAACTCTTATAAAAGAATTATATATTTATCATTGGTGCAATCTGTTTTTAGTTATGGTATTGCAATATGGGGAGGAACTTCTAACAATCATCTTTCTAGACTAAAAATAACTATAAACAGTATTATTAAATTTAACTAATACCACGTAAATTTATAATAAACTACAATTTAAAGATTTCAGATATATTTTTAATTTTAATACTCTAATTAAACTTTACAAAAATAAACATTTAATTATCTCCGTAGATCATGAGCATAGTACAAGATACAAGCATAATATTAATATACGTTTACCTAGTTATAATAAAGTTTTTGGCCAAACGAGTGTTTTAAATAATGGTCTAAAATTATACCGGACTTTGAATGTTAACATTAATAATTTTTGTAATTTGAATTCGTTTAAAAGTAATGTTATGGGTCTTGATTTATCTAATATACAATTAAAATTATTTACCTTTAAAAATATGTATTTATTGTATTATATTTTTTTCCCCTTCGTTGAAAATTGAATCCTGAATTAATTTATTATTATTTTCAATTACAATTATTACTATATTTTTTAATTTTAAATACCTAATATTTACTATTGTTATATTTTTAAATTGTAATAATCAAGAACCGCTCCCCCAGCACAAGCTTATGCTTATAAGGGGTGCTGCAATTTATTTAAACGTTTTGCGTGTATGTAATGTATCACCTGTTTTTGTTGCAAAATAAATATTTATTATTATTATTATTATTATAATATATACGTTAAAATTTTATTATTTCAACAAATATCGGTTCGTTAAAATTTGATCGCTTATTGCATGGGCGTTGTTATTGTTGTCAGTGGTTATGTGCCGTGCCCCGACGGATGTTTTACACGAATTGCCAAATAATACACACACACTATATTATAATATTATACTTGTTTTCCAGACGTACGCATGGCAATAACGTACATCCTAGTTTTATTTTCCAAAGTTCGCCTCAGGGGTGGTTTATATTGTGTTGTATACGAATGTGTGTATATATATATGAGCATAATAATATGACCCGATAGTGTATCACCGGGAGACCTCTGTCGCTGGTTTCGCGAAAAAAATTACACGGGCCGTGCGCGCACAATGGACCGTATTATATCCATTCTTTCGGGAACGCGGAAAAAGAAAAACGGCGGAAACCCAAAGACACGGCACAGCCACCGCGATAAATTGACCGTGGTCATGGAGTCCGGTAACGTATATAATATAATATATGGACGCGTGAGAGACGGGACAAGAATTCTAACCTCAAAAACGGCGTTGTATTCGCAACGGTTCACTATTTGTCACCAGTAATCGTCATCATTTATATAAGCTGTGCAGTATGCGAGCAAATACATATACATACGTACGTACATAGGGATTATTATAAAATGTTTATCTGAATGTCGCGCCAGCGTATTAAGGGGCCGCAACACCAACGAAAAATCGACCTAAAAGCGTGACAAAACTGTGGGATTTTGAAAAGTCGGATTTCCATTCTGAAAACTGTTTTCGATTCATCAGTTTGTCTTCTAGGGATCGGTCGAGGCGTTTATTTCAATTTTACTTTTTAACCGTGTTATTTATCATTAAAAATCACAATTTTTAAACATTGGTTATATTTTAATCTGCAATAATAAAGAAAAATGCCTCGATCGATCCCTGGAAGACAGGCCGACACATTCAAATCTGTTTACAGATTGGAAATCCGACTTTTCATAGTTCCAAAATTTTGTCACGCTTATTGGTCTTTTAGGTCGAAATTTTGTGATTACACAACAATAAAAAGTGATACGGGAACAATTTTTTTGTATACAATTTTTGTGACGAATTGTACGCTTGGAATATACGAATACCGGTTCAAATACGTTTCGAAAGTTTCAACGATTTCTGTGACTACGTAGGTGCTTATTATTTTGTGACCATGGTTATGTGTTAAGGCTGAGTATGTCATTTAAAAAACGATGTAAAAATGGTATTGCAGTATTTAAAAAAAAAAAAACAATCACGATAATCTTTAATTAAACTACCTATTTGTTTCTCAGTTTCATTTAGAAGACTATCTTTTCAAACTTGGCTTATTTTAGCAGAACCATGCATATAATGTTGACGTATATTTTGGGAAAAAATTCTAATACATATACCATTTTTATGGTTTAGTTATTTAAAAATAATGAAAAATCTCTTAGAAGTTTAACGGAGAAAATGGTTATGATTTTAACCTAATTTTCAGTTAACAAACAATTTCCGTTTAAATTGCTGACTACTCCACCCTTACGATTAACAATAATGAAAATATCTCAGACAAAGGAGTAATTTCACAGAAATAACAATCTTGCTTATTTTCTTAGACCGATTATCGATGTTACAATAAATATTACTACGAATCATTATATTTATTGTTGTGAAATTAACCGATAATAAATGCTGAATAGACAAAACGTTTTCATTCACTATAATTCATAACAATTTAATAGAATCATTTATCTAATCAATATGTGTAGAGTGATCGCACATAATTTGACGATTTCACAACGGCGTGTTTACTGTTCAGCCCGGCATTTTTAGAAATATTGGTCGCATGTCTTCACCATTGTTTATTGTTGTGTAATCATGATATTTATTTAAAAATAAATATATTTACGCAAAAATGTTAAAAATGAATTTTAGAGTAAAAACACCTGTTATTAAATCAATAAAGGGAAAAGTATTTTGGGTGAACCTGGTTTCCATTTTTAATTTATAAAAATTAATTGTAGCTTTTGACCTTTTTAAGCGTTAATAACTATTTTTAAACGCAATAAATTAGAAACCTCGAATGAGGTCCACTCTCTGAAATCTCGTTTTCCGTCGACTCGACAATAGGTGTTTAACTCTAAAACCACTTTACGAATCTGTTTTGAGTTTTAACAGTTTTGCGTAAACGTGTTTTTATCGTTGAAAATAATCGGCGTGGCGTCCTCTTAATGGCGATTTTTTAGCTATTACTGTTATCACGCAGTGGACGAGCCTCGACTGAATATTATTACCCGCTAAACATCGAGATCGGCATTTTGTTTTACGTACGTCCGACATAGGTATTATATAGGTGCGTATACATTATTATAATATGTAGATACGGTTTAAAAAATATATATATATATATAAACTACGCAATGTGTACAAAAAAAAAAAAAAAAAAAAACGAACAGAAGAGGTCAATTTAGGATACGGTCGGATAAGCAAACATACTAAAAAGCAGATATATATTGGGTCTATGCCCCGAGAGAGGGGTTGGGGGAGGTTACCGTCCGGGTGTTTTGCATGTCCAAAAGCCTCGCATTATATTGTTCCATATTCTCTCGCTTGTCGAATCTTTGATCACTGCACACACCACCGGGTTTCTGTTCAGAGCAAAAATCGAATTTCACTCTTTATTCTACACTACCATAGTCTCCGGGCCGTGTTGTTCGGACTGAGGACAATATATACCTGTATTGTGCCATAACATTATTACATATTAAATTTCCATCCGTCCTTCCTGCGGCCTTTTCACCGGTATTTTGTTTCACCATCGGACCATCGTTCGCAAAGTCTTTGGATTTCACGGAAGACATATTATAGTGAGCACACGGGCCCTGCAGGGACTGTGTACAATATAACGAACGGACTGAACTATTTCGTACGTTTTTCCTCGAATATGTCAATAGAGGTGTTTTGGAGGAAAAAGAATCACGTTCATTAATATGCATGAATTTTAATAACTATATAGATCACTAGATAACTAGACCTACATTAAAATCGTAAATGTTATATTTATATTTTCTTTTGGCCTTGTGTTTATTTATTTATTCCACACTCAACAATTTATAGTATACAAATATTTTTCGAAAATACCGATTTGAAAAACTAAAATAAATGTGACTATAAAAAGTTCTCAATTCCCCAAACAATATATACGTAGACACTATGAAATACAAAATAAAAACAAGCTCCATATATAGAGATTAGGTATCCAAATCGGGATCGGATTATTAAAATAAAAATGAATATCGGATAACGAAAAAAAGTACTTAAAATTGGATAATACTATCACGTATAACATAAATTGATCATGAAATTTAAGACCCCACAACTAAAAAAAAGGTCTCTTAAAAAAAAAAAAAAAAAAACAATTTCGATTGGATAAATAGGTTTTAAATAAATTGGTCATATAATATATAAACGATATTTATATTATGCATGTTATTATTAAATTAATAAATTTTGTTAAAAAAATTTTAATTTTTTAATCAAAATTATAGTAAACTATAGTTTTTTAGTTTTCGAATTTTTTTCAAGTGGTAATAATATAGGTCTTATATAATAATTCGATTATCTTCGATATGATATAGTTTTTTTATAATATAAAATCTAAACAAAATATTCGATTTTAAATCTTGTATATTACATTTTTAGATTTCGAGTATATTTTATATTTTTTAATTTACTGTAGTTTATGACGTTTTAATCAATATACAAGTATACAGGTTCGCATTATATTTTAATAACGCAATCACTATATATTCCAAAAAAATAAAAATCATGAAAAATTACTCAAGTGAGAATTTTTGGCAGTTTGAATTATCTACATATTAAATTTTTTGTGTGTAAGTGAAATGTAAAATATTTTAAACAAATATTGTATTTTTATTTAAACATTATAAGTCGGTCATTTTTTTTTACATTTACAAGGTTTTACGTTTTTAATGTACAATTTAAGATTCAAATAGTAAATACCTTTTTAATTGCATTTTTTTATATATATATATATATATAATTTTAATTATATTTCTAAAGGTTTTATATTATACATATTATACATATGTAGTAGTATACGTCCACAGTCCTAACTATTAAATAATATAATCAAAATCATTTTACATTTATTATATATCTAAACATATATATATATATATTATAAAAACACACAACACACATTTGTTTTTATATCTTATAGCTATACAAATATATATATATATACTCATGACCGTTTATGAATTCCGTTTCAACTGTGACGTTTTCGAAATAATTATTATCATCATTATTATTATATTTTTCATCTCATTTTTCTCATTTTATTCTTTTTTTCTTTTTCTTTTATGATTTTTTTTTTTTTTTCATTTATTTCTTTTTCTCTTTAATATTTTTATTTTTTTTTTATTTTTTATCCCCTATATAATATAAATAGTATATACCGGATTTTATTTGCTCGCCCTGATTTCGACGCGCGCTGCGTACATAGTGCCGGCGCTCGTTATTCAAAGGAACTCACGGCCGCCGCCGTCGCATGCTCTCGCTCTACAACATTATATTATATACTCGGAGCCATTGAGTGGAGAAATTTTTTTTTTTCAAACCTAAGGGAAAAATGAGTATCCGGCGAATAAAAGTAAACATAATAAAAAAAAAAAAAAAAAATTAAAAAATCCTATTCACCTATAATGTATGTATATCTCTTGTTTAACCCGAAAAGATACGTGAATGCGTCGGTATATATAATGGCAGATATTCATGATATTCAGGTATTACAGTGTTCTATTATTATTATTATTATTATTTTTACGGAAACGGCGTGCGGATATAACAATATTCTCGGTAGTCATATTACGTGCATATCTATTTGATTTAGTTGCCTTTATTTATATAGATACGTATATACTGCACAACACATAGGTGTCACTCGGAGTTAAGCCTTTAGAGGGGGGAAAGGTCAACTGTGGTAAATCATTTTTAATTTATTTTGTTTAAAATTATAGTTGACGCCCCCAACTATTGTATACTATATGCCTTTGAATTTTGTTCAATCTACGCATACACTACCTATTAGATATATGTGAGGTCGGTAAATTTTAATAATTTTTTTAATAGTGTAATAATTTTTATTTAGCCTTATAAAGTGTATAGTACAGTGAATAATAAAATTTTATAAATAAATTTATATATAAAAATTTATAAAATAAATAAAATGTCCTTTTTTCCTGTGAAGAATTTTAGGAGTATATATAGTAAAAATGAAAAAAATATATTTTTGTTTTTATACGTATAAATTACTAAATAATTGTAAAAAAAAAAAAAAAAAACAATTGTTAATGAGATTATGAAATAACATACAAAATTTACTTTAAAAAATGTAGGTAACCATATATAATTTTTTTTTTTACCAATTTACTGAATTTTACGTAAATTTACTAAAAAAAATGTACAAGTATATTCCACATTTCAATATATTATATTATATATATATAATAGGCCTATAAATTTGAACGGAAAAATTTTAACAGGAATTATCTAGTTTTTATGGTTTTAGTTTGTCACAGTTTTTACGATTTCTAAATTTTTTTTTAAACACAGTTCTTTTTTTTAATAACGTTTGTTGAATTGTTATATACACTATCTTGAGAACTTATTACCTACAAAAATATCAAACACTAATATTTAGTCAAAATAGATTTATTAAACCTTTTAAAAATGTAAAGCATTTTTGACGACTGACCCACTTTAAGATTTGGTTATTTGACGGCATCTGAATGGGTGAAACTGTGGTGAAATCGGTCGATACGGACGAATATCTAGTCGTTATTTGTTACTGTATTCAGTTGTCCATCAATAACCCGTACTGTGCAGTAATTGTTTCCGTATAAAACTTATTTCTTCACTATGGAGTTTATGTACAGTAAATAAAATAAGAAACTTGTCATATTAGAAGGTTTTAAATTTCGATTTCAACTCGGAGAACCAATTCGGATACACAGGGCTTTTTTGAATGACGAAGAACATACAAAATAACATTTTATTTTGTTAAATTTATACCAAATTTAAAAGTACCCAAAGTAAATAAGCTAAATTCATAAAATAATAAGTTGGTAAAATATAAAAAAATTAAATCTATAAATCTATTTCGTTGTACATACACAATACACACGTATCTCTTTATTTGTAACTATAAACCCCATTCTACTTTTTGAAAAAAATTCATGTTTATAGCTTGTAACCTATAGATAATTCTAAAAATTCAAATATATCTGTTATAAATGAAGGAAACTTCAGGGAGACTTTAAGGTTCCGAATAGACGCAGGTGACAAAATATTAGAAAATCACCTCAAAATTACTCATGCTAAAGCTACCTATATAAGCAATAAAATTCAAGAAAGAGATTATAGAATGTTGTAAAGAAAAAATATTATCAAAAATATTAACAAATGTTAAATCTAATAAATTTTATATTATAATGTTAACTAAAATAATTGATAATTCAAATACTTCTCAAATGTCCTTAGTTGTAAGGTATATTTCTGATGGGGAAATAAAAGAAGACTTTTTAGGCATGTTTCTTTTATAGACTGTCACTCGTCATTTTATAATAAACAAATATTAAATCAAAAATTGGATGAAAATTTAACATATAACTATGAAGAATATACTAAAGAATATGAATAAATAGAACCAAAATGAACAGGAATCATTCTTGGAAAAATAGTAATAAATCCACAGAGATATAGATGTGAATACAGATAATATTATAGATATCGTTTTGCAAAAGTTAAAAAAAGAAATATAACATTAAAATTATAATATTTTTTAATATATTATAATTTTTTACTTTAATATAATATTATACCTATAGCTATTAGCAATGCATGTCTGTATATTATTTGAATATGAAAACAAAGTGTATCGTAAACAATTTTTTAATTCGCCCCTTCCCTTGGCGAGCGAAAAAACCCGTCCTGAAAAACCGCTATCGCTTCCAAAATAGAAAAATGATATTATTGTAATATTATATTATCTCGGAGTTAATTTGAACATTTTTAGTCAATTTTCATTACTATCGTAAAGTTGTATAGTACCTATAAAGTAGTATAGTATAGTATCACAAAATTAAATTTTAAAATGGTGATTACAGCTTGGTTTAAAATATCAAAAAACGATAAGATTATGTTATTTTCCCAATAATTAACTTTTTATACTACTGTATGATGCATACAATCAAGTGGATAGTGTAGTTAAAAACTTATAAGTACATTGTTAAGATGTTGAGAAGCTTTTAATTTTTTTTTTCGTGAAAAAAATGTTCCAGTTGAAGCTTTATAAGTATACTATACACCATAATTTTATTCAAACCGTGTACTTCGTACCTAATAATTATACAATTCACGTTGGTCGTTAACTATAGTAAATAAAAATTTTTAAATATAAATAAAATGTGTAATTATAACATAGAAGGGGAGGGTGAATGATAACTTTGTCCAACCTATATATATATATATATAAAATCTAGGGGTATCAATGCCCTTTTTGACCTTCGTTATGTATTCGTAGGTACGATGCATTGAGCGCAAATAAATTCAGCACGAAAAATATGAATTCAAAATGTTGAAAAATAAAATATTAAAATAGTAGGTATATATTAAATATATATTCGTTAGTGATTTTTTTTCATTTTTATTTAAACATCTTGCTAAGAAAAATAACAATACTGATATTGTATGATTTAATAATGTTTTGTTGGGGTTTGAACTGTAGCGTAACATAACGCGTAATAAGCCTGCTATGTTTTATATATTATATTGTATTTATTTATTTTTTTTGTTTCAATGATTGCGTTCGTTTTGATTTTTAATAACTTATGGAACAGATTTTATCATAGTGAAATAATTAACATAAATATGGTAAATAATTTATTTAAAAATACAACCGGGTACCTAAACTCGGAAATGTATAATTTATTATTAAATTGTAATTTTTTAGATTATGAACGAAGAGAGGACTGTATTCATTTTACAACGATGATTTTTTTATGCTTATACCCTTCTATTAGAAGAAGTGCTCCGATTCTTACATGCAGCACCATTATTGGGTATAAAAATGCATCTAGTTTAGTGTATGGTTAACATAGTCTTGTTTTAAACGTAATTGTCCCTTTTTAAGTATCTTATCCCACTGTCTCCATAAATTTTATTCCAGATGCATTTTGTCCCGTTTTTGAAATAACGCTTTAGTATTTTTTTTTAATTTTTGAAATGTGAGACCTATTAATTTTGTTACTTATTCGTTGTTTTTTTTTTTTTTGTAATTTGTCGTTTTGAATTGAATTTTATTTTCAACCCCTTTTTACATTTTTAAAATATCGTTAGCCCACACTAATTATCATTATCGTTCATTATACCATTAGTACAACAATACATTAAATAACCGACTTTTAATCGTTATGCAGTAATAGTTTGTAATTACGTACGACATAGTTTTGTGATAACATGATTGCATACTTTTTTTTAGAAAAATAATGAACTATTAAAATAATCTCGAAAAATCTAACGATCGCGTGCAATTTTGTTTGCAATTTTGTAATTTCAACATTTACTTTTATTTTCTATAATAATAATAATATGTTTTTTAAGGTAGTAAACCGTATTTGGTTAAACAGTTATTTGTTAAGTATAATTGGAAATATTTGACTGTTTTTGGTATTAATTTTTGGTATGTTAGATATGTTTACCCCCATTAACAAATGAGAAGAGTTATTGTATCCTGACTATAATAAATAAATGCCTGAATGTAGTTATATAAACAGTATATTTAACAAAAAATAATGTATTATAATATGTATAGTAAAAAAATGGCTATATTGCTTAAAAATGGCAAATAAATAACGTACATAATCATATCTTTAAATATGTGTGAATCATGGTATACTCTATTATGATATAATTGAAGTTATGGTGTTTTAATAATAATAAAAAGTTCAATGTTTAGAAATGTAATTATTTTTTTTAAGATGACGCAACAAAAATTATTTTCTGCAATGAAAACATGTTTACCCGAAACTCTTAGAACAGATTCTTAATATAGTTTTAGAGTCAAAATACCTATTATCAAATCGACGAAGGACAAAATTTGGAATTATAAATTTATTACTTGAATATTAAAGTTTACAAAAGTAAAAAAATATTATTTTCTTATAACTATAATAAGTTTTTTTTTTAAATTAATTAATTAAAAATGCGAAATGAGATTCACTCGGAAATACAGTTTTTTTTTTTTATTAATTTGATAATAGGTGCTTTTATTCTAAAATTATTTTTAAAACATATTTTAACAGATTTTCAAAAATATTTTTTTAATAATTATCATGATTACACATCAATAAAAGTGGTAGAGACACGGGATCAATTTTAAACTAATTATAAATTGTATTTAAATATTTTTAAATTTCTGTATTTTAAATTTATTAAAAGTTGCTTACAATACACATTACATAATCCCTTATAAAAACGAGTGTGTAGCGTCATCTTAAGACGGCATTCCGTATAGGCAATTCAGGGGCATTACTGTCCACCGGCTACTTTTAATAGTATAAAGTATAAATTATTTTCTTTTTATGTTATCAAATATATTATAATATTATAATTTTAATTAATAATATTTTGCTTAGTACCGTAAGAATATGAATAATATGTATGGGACTATGCATAAACTTTTTGAAGGACTTATTACGTATATTTAAAAAGATATTTTCCAATATGTTATTATATTTTAATAAATTCTATATATAAAATTTTAGAAGAAAATTACAATTGTCCCATTTTTGAACATCGCGTGTCTTTATTACTACAAATTTTAAACAGGACATATTGTGTCCCATTTTTTTACAGTGATTTTTTTTATAATTTTTGAAATGTAAAACCTTTTTTTTTTTGCTTATTTGTTGTTTATAAAAAGGCAATTTCTATATATTTTGGGGAAAATGTAATGAATGACATTATTTTTTTCCTTATTTGTCGTTTTTCAATGATTTTATTTTTGTCTTATTTTTTAATTTTTAAATATGTTTACCCAACTTTAGTGAGGTAATTTTTAGATTTTTAAATTTTACCGTAATCGAATATGGTATTTTTTTTCATTGTAATTCCGTAAAAAATGGTCATTGAGTATTGAAAGGTTTACATAAAATATAGTCAAATACTTTGTTAATAATTGTAATAATGTAATTAATTTTCAACATACATTTTTTCGTCATAAGTTATTTATAATTATTACTGACTTACTCACATGACATGTTATATAAATTAAAACTTTGCTCGGTATCGTTTTATTAAAATAAATTATTTATCATTGTTTTTTAGTTCAATATATCCACCACCAGTATTCAATAGTACCCAACGAGTGAAGTGCTTCAACCCTCTATTGATCGGCTTATTTTTTTTTTTTTTTTTAGATTGTAAAATAAAAAATTAAATACAATATATAGAAGATATTTTCCTCAGAAAACATATTTATTTATTATGTATTTCAAAAGTATTTTACTATGAGTTATCATTACCATGTGCTTATCACATACGTCCTTGTAATAAGCCAAGCACGACTTTTAATTCCTTTTATGGTCTGTTTATGACAAATTTGACAGGAATTTTATGTAATATGTAATCTTAGTGAATATATACAAAAGTATTTTATAAGGGTTTAAATAGATCATCGCGAACTAAGAGTAAAAAGGTAGTGTATTGATATTTTCAAATTGTTAAGTAAATCATTTTTAAATTTATATTATAGATATCTTAAAATTAATTTAAAGTATTTTGATTTGCTGTAAATCATTCAATATTGATTCAAATTTAAAATCTTTATACTCTGCGAGACCGCGTCTATGTACTAACTAATTGGACAATATTATATTTTTCATTATTATGAGTTTTAAGTTTTACATTGTTTATACAATCAATATTTGAGATTTATTGTATTTGCATGTTGTTATTACGTGGTGCAATAAGTTTCTAAAATAACAAATATGTTTGATGTTATAAAATGCCCAAAAATATTTAAAAAACGAACTGTAATTTTTTTTAAAAAATCGTTTTTTTTTTTTTTTTGTGTAATATATTTGTTTATTCTATTCTCGCATATTTATCCAAGTTTAATGGATTAAAATGTGTATTGATCTTTAGAATTTCAAAATACACAAATTACTATTAATTTAATTTTACTTATTACTTATTGTTGGTGTTGAGCATTATCTAGATAATTTTTTATTTATGTATCTTATATCTTATCTAAATAAAAAATGAAAAGTTATCTAAACAATTATTTTAGATAAAAAATTTCACTAAACTAAGTAAATAAATCAAGATATTTTCTTTTCATTAACAGAAAATTATATATTTTATTATAAAATTTTAAATTTTATTTATAAAGTTAATATCTATTTGAAATTCGAGTAAATAAAAGTATAATAATAAAGGAAATAAAATTTTAGTAGAGATACATACTTCCCGTGACATAATGTATACATATTTTTTACGTTTACATATGAAGTAGTATAATGGTATAATCTATAGGCAAGTAGAATATACCTAATGTACATTATTCTGAATCGTATAACCAATTATTATCATAATACTTACTTTCAAAATGTATAGAAAACTATGGTAATAAGATCGAAGAATTTAATAGTTTTATATTATTAAGTTTAAGAATATTTATTAAATAATTGCAGTCATTATTTTATAAATTAATAATAATTAAATTTGTCATTACATTATTTTTTTGATACTTAAATATTAGTTTACAAAGAAATAATATAAAAAAGAGATGAAAAGTGGTTATATTTTATGAATATATAGTTATACTTTTTTTTCTACAGATTTTTATAATTTTCTTTGTGGCAAGTTCAGAGTCATCTCTATATAGTATGTAATTGATAGATATGGTATAATAAAAATTGTAAAAATGAAAAAAACCAATTCAATCAAACTGAAGGTGTATAAAATACAATTAATAATTAGATAATAAACCAAATACTCAATCAACTTACTTGAAATTCACTTTTCAAATACTAAATATAAATTTTTCAAAAGCTTTTGAATTAACATTTCTAAATATAGAAATAGTATTAGTAATATTAAAGCTATATGAATACTTAAATTATATTTATAAATAAATTTCGAATGATGTACTTACAATATTTTTATAACTCAAATTTCAAAAGTAAATTTAATAATAACAGAAATGATTTTTATTCTATATACGACTATTGTTTTCGTTTCTACAAACGGGATCGAATGTATACATATAGGTAATCGAGTTATCTGAAATGTTACCTAGTTTTGTAGTAAATTCCATTAGGTTCTATTGTTGTAATCTTTCTAAATTAAAGTTTGTTTAATGGTTTTATGTATTAAAGCTCGTCCTGTCTTAATCTTATTGATGAGAATTGGTAAATTTTGAAAACTCTCTATAGTTCATTACACCATATTATATAACTTAATCATATAATTGTATTTATGACTGTAATTTACTTTGATTTCGTCTGTGGAGATTTTAAGTTAAATAATGTAATGAGTTTTAAAAGGTACTTTTTATAAAACTTATTTTTATATTGACAAAATACTGTGTTTTATATTTATTTAATTCGATATATTTTTTCTCCAATACTGCTATACTATTGTCATTTCGTATTTTTCATTCATTATTGTATTTTTACCCTCGTTTTTTTTCTTTTCATCTATTTCTCATTTCTTTTGTTGGATTCAATTAAAACCAATTTTTCACTGTCCAAAATGCGTACTGAGTGTTTTTTTTTTTTGTATTGTCAAAACTGTCATATTGTATTTTTCAATAATTGGTATCACTCACAATTTGCCGATATTCAATTTAATTATTTTCATTTTTTAATTCAATTTTTTATAGTATATTCACAACATTGTGTGATCAACACTATATTTAGAAGTACATGCGTACTCTATTTTTTATTCTATAGTATCACTATAAAGTTAATTAAGTTCTTTGGTTATTATTGATTCATTTTGTTACACAATTATCTCGTTTCATAAATTTTGATGAATAAATAGACCAATCTATTTTTTGTACTGTCAACCTAATACATTACACTCTCTATTACATTTGGTTAAAAAAATTATACTGTAAGTCATATATTATTACACATTATACATAGAATATTTTTTTTCTGCATCACTCGGGAATTTTGAAATAATATACCTAAGTATCTAACCTAAACCACTAATATTAGTTACAAAATTTTGCTTAAAATCAGAGTTCAGGTTTTCTATATATATAAATATGTATCCAAAAATACTTGTACGATTTACAAAGGTTATCTTTGGTTTGTTTAAGTGAGTAAGTTACTATTAAAAATGAACTAAATTGTAAAATAAAAAGGTGGCAACTAGATCATTTTTCGTTGATTAAGTAGGTATAAATGTAATTTTTATATTTGTTTTTCAAAGTAATTAGTTACGACAAAGTTCCTTAACGCTATATTAAGATCTGTATAAATGAAAATATTGTATTTACTTTCACTACGTAATCTTTACTTTGTTCTTATCTGTTTGATAGTCAGTTGAACATTATGATGTCTTTATAACAACAATAATAATAATAATAATAATAATATCATGCCCAATCCTATCTATATTAAAATTATAATAAATAGTTAAAAGATCTAATTTTCCTATATACGATCCATCGCCGGCTTCAGACGAAATAATTAGAAAGGATTTCACAAATACTTTTGCATGGATGTTTAAAAATAAGCATAATCGAGTCACCATAATGTTTTTCGAAAACGTAACTACGTTCCAATAACGAGTTACTTTAGCTGATACTTTACTATAATACTATTATTACCTAACACTGTCAAAATGTGTATAGGTACATGATATACTGACCAATTTACTACTTGTTGTTTATTGAACGAATAAATGATTTTATAAAATTTACTTTGTAATATAGTTTAACAGTGTATCTAATAGTAATGGTAAAATATAAATCAATTGGATTCGCACGTAAAAAAATATTTATAGGTTACGTCCGTTCATAAAAATTGTAAATATACAAACAGAGAAGGGATTAGAGGGGTGTGTGTGTGTGTGTGTGTTTGTGTGGGGTGATTTACATCCCCCACCCCCACCATGGAAAGTAGTCGGTAAAATGAAGTTCAGTAGGCCAAACAGAAAGTTGATGACTCTTTTTTTGCTTATTGACCACGTGTTGAAGATGTATTTCGGAATTTAGTGGGAAGGTTATGAATTGTATGGAATTTAGACGGAAATTTATAAAAATAGTCGTTAAAATTAAAATAAAAAAGTCGATGATCTTTTTTTTTCGCTTATTTATATTTCATTTTTAAAGATGCATTTTGGAGATACCCTTTCTCCCCCAGAAATATGCGATCAGCTCGTCCCTGAATACAAAACATATTATTTTTAATAATGTATATACAGGTAAACAATAAATCACTCGACTCGTGTAGATCAATAAATTATACGACTTAGATATGGTATTTTTAATACAAAATAAAAAAAAAAAAAATTGTATATATTACACACAGCGCGTTTAACGGCGCGTGTGATTGTATTTTATTCGAACCGTGCGGAATATTGTGCCGGTGCACCGTATTGAACTAAAACGGTCTACAATGGCTATTGTCGACGTGCATTCATAACGTTTAAAAGTCGATAACTTATATATTTCACAGGTAAGTGTAACGCAATATTACAATAATACACAAATCTAGGGGAGACCAACACAATGCCACCGTTTTTTCTATTTTTCTTCGCACGATGACGATCTTATACCTGTAAGTTATATATGGAACGGTATATAATATATAGTGTGGGACATTATACACACAAGGGTTTCAATGCTTGCTCGGAATTTTTCTCACCTATGTATTAATATAATATTATATACCTAATATATATATATATATATATATATATATATATAGATTATAGATATATCCGTTCTCCACACTTTTCACGTATATACGAAAAACACAATATACATCAAAATTAGTGATGTTACGAACCCAGATTTTTGAGGTCGAACCGAACCCGAACCGAACTTTTTAAAATTTCAACAAACCCGAATCGAACCGAACTTCCAATTTTTTATTCGAACCCGAACCGAACTTCATAAAAAAAAAAAAAACAATACAATAATATAAATTACCATTTTTTTATTAATTATGTATATTTGCATAAAAACATAATTTTAAGTCTAAGTAAAGAAGGATTCCACATTTTTATATTTCTTTTTATCGTTTTTCGACAAATTAGTTTCAATTTTTTTTTCCTAGGTTCGATATTCGAATTGAACTATTTTGTGTTTAGTTCGGTTCGAATATTTCCAATTTTGAGTTCGGTTTTCGAACCGAACCGAACACCCCGGGTTCGGTTTGGTTCGGTTCGAAAATCGAACAGTTCGTAACACCACTAATCAAAATTTCAATGTCCGGGCACCTATAATATTCATTATAGGGATCCTCACGACATCAATGACTCTTTTAAGCTTGAAAGGGAGGGTTCAGCGTAAATTTTTTCGTTATGCAAGTTTTAGATTGAATATCCCCTGTGAATCCCATAACTATGGAGCTGTTGCTTCGCAACTTGGTTTGGTTTCCTTAGCTGAGCGAAGACGTATATTGGGCATTAATTTCTTGTATTGTTTGTTACAAGGTAATATTGACTCTCCTGATTTGCTTTCTTTAATTTGCTTTAGAGTTCCTCAACGTCCCTCCCGATCTGTCGCTCCTTTCTATGTTCCTTTTGCCTCCTCCAATTATCTTAAAAATGAACCGATCAGACGTATGATGTCAAATGCCAATGCTGACC